>PVIR01018643.1:0-33115 GCA_004026965.1 Petromus typicus | reverse complement strand
TTTACATTGAGCATTTTCTATTTCACAATATATAACATACAATGCTAGGACTCATTTACATCTTCATTTTCTCATACCAGAGAAAAGATGCGATATGTACCTATCTGTGACCTATTTATTTCACTTATGAGGATATCCTCAAGGTATGTCCATTTAAGTAGAAATGATTCAAACTTATCATTTTTTATGGCAGAGTAGTCTCAGTTTAATGTTTTACTAGTGTACTGATGAAAATTTGAAGATTTTTCAAGCCAAACCAATGAGTGATTTTATGCATTTTATTTCATCTTTCCTTATTGTGTGACCTTTTATTTGGGAACATCGATTGTTTTCTGCCATTTGCTTAATGAGTTCTATGTCACCCCTCTGGGGCATCAGATTAGAGTAATAAAAAGAACAGAAAGTCACATTGCTCTTTTTCCAGTGCCATCAACAAAATTGCATGAAAACTAAAGCCAAAAATAAGTATTTGAAAATGCAAATGCATTTTAGAATGAAAAATAAATTTCAGAAGAGCTGTTCTGTTGTTTCCAATTTGTGCCAAAATTAAATTTCTACTGTACAGAAAAAGAGTGGGGTAGGAATGAAAACAGTTAACAGCTCTAGGCCAGTCCATCTCAGTGCTCCTGTCCCAAGTGCGTGTTCTCCTAAATATGGGAACTAGTTATCACAGGTCAGGCAACAAGCAGATGGGACATTCTGATAAAGGAATGAAATTTTGGTATGGACAGAATCAATGAGACACACCGCTCCAAGACCACCTCACAAACAGCAATATCATGTGTCAGATGCCTCATAGGACACTTCCTGCAGTGGCTCTGCCAGTTGCTTGATGTGTAACTGTTTCCAGAGCTATCATCACATCCGAGGCTCTGGCGTGCATCACCGTATGGATTCAAGTATCCCGTGACTTCCAGCATCACAGCTGGTGCTCTGTGTCTGTGGTCCTCTCATCTTCCAGTTCCATATTTGTGAATTCAATCAACTATGGATAAAAAGATATATACTTCAAAATATTGTATCTGTACCAAACATGTACAGATTTTATTCTTGTCATCTCAATGCAATATGGTGTAACTACTATCAGGAAAGCATTTACATTGTATTAGTATTATAAATGATCTAGAGATTATTGGAAGTATACAAGAGGGCGTTTATAGCTTAAGTGCAAATACTCTGCCATTTTGTTACCACAGATGTCTAAGGAGTCCTAGAACCAATCTTCATAGATACTGATGGATGGCTCTAATGCTTTTTTTAAAGATAGAAAAAATTAATGAACAGAATACATTTATTTGCATATTTCTAGTTATTGCCATGCTTGTTTGAAAATCACTTGCTTCAACCAGCAGAAATATTTTGTTATATGGTGAGAATTATTCCATTGATCTTTCCTGGACAGTGAGGGCCCAAGGAAACACATTCTTTGACCAAGTGTAGACACAGACTTTCCTCCGACTGGCAGAAGGCAAAGCCAGTGAAGCTTCCCAAGCTGGGCACTTTCCCTGTCCCTGGAGATGCCCTCTACCCAGCCCTGTGCCCTGGGATCTGGACTGCTTCAGAGAACAGCCCTCTCCTATCTCCTGGTGTGGCTGGCTGATGCTGTAGGACAGAGAGAAGGACGCAAATGAGGTCAAGGTGTTTCTTATGGCTTCTTGGCTCTTCCTTTGAAGACTCTTTCTAGGTGGCTGATTTCCTTGACCCAAGTACACAGCTTCTGTTAGGCAGCCCTTTCTACACCCTCCCCATTTCCCCTGATTTAAGACATCTCTTCTTTGCTTTCTCCAATGAGAATGGAATTTAAATTGAGTTCTGGTGTACCACAGTAGTCCTTTTTGTCTTCTCGAGCCCTGCCCACAATATGTACTAATCACATATTGCAAAAGAAGCATGGCAGAAGACTGCTCGTGCCCTGCCAATCCAGCCACAGGGTGGTGCCCTGGGACAGCGGGAGAGGGTGACATCCCCCTGTACCCCTGGTGGCCCACATCCCTTCTGATTCCCATCACGAGAAGTCCTGGTGGGTATTCTAAGAGATTGTTCAAGGGAAATTTTGACAATATGATCTTTTCCTCACTAAATCAACTCTATATAATCCACTAACTACCCGCCTCTAAGTGTTCAGAATCTCCTGTTACGCGCTTACTCCTTTAGGATTTACAGTTTATTGTTCTTAGCATTATTTCTCTTTGTAAGGAACTGATATGCACCCAGACTAAAGTCAAAGGGCCAGAAGAACAGGATGGGAGCCCTAGGAATCTGGGGCTGGAGAAGCAGCTGGGCCACACTGGAAAACCTCCTCTCCTGTCTTAGTTCAGTTATGTGGCAGTCTGACGAAGTCCCTAAGCTGCTCTCTGTCTCAGCAGCTCCACAAAGCCAATCCTTTTTCCTGAAGCATTTCCTGGGTGGGGAAGTCCCTGAGCAGCTCTCACTCACACCTCGACATAGAAGCCACCAGTGTGTACCCACTGGGCTGGCCACGCTGTGCTATGGCCACTCGATGGGCCCTTGACTATGTTCTCAGCTTGGTGCAAAACCATATGAAGAAAAAGATGACATAGGTTTCCAGATACTGAGCAAATTCCCCAGTGGATATGAATTTCAAATGCACAGCGAATAGTTTTTTTTAGTCCAGTGATGTCCTGTGCAGTGTTTTCATAAGCTGAGTCTGGCCTCTCTTCTATGACTCTCTTGAGCACTTTGCATGGATCCAGCCTACAATAAACACTCCTCATGTTTGCCAGCAAAGAGAAAGGAGATATGGTAAGTCAGGGGCTCATGCAAAGGAGATGAAATACAATCAGTGGTTGGGGTTGGTGCCTGGAGGGAGGATGAGACACATCTCTTCCATAGTCTCCTACTCCAAGCACAACCATGTGTTTCCAGTGGAATAGCAATTAATGGAAGCAAATTATGCCAACTAAATTAAATGCAGAACCACATAGATTTTAAAAGTTAACCATCAATGATCTAATGTAATAAAATTTTATTAAACATTCCATAATGTCAAATGCAACCTCACAATTATAGTGCAAATTGATTTGGCAGGTAAACTGGACACAGCCAAGATTAAAAAAGCTATCAAGCAGAATAAATTCTAACAAAATCAAACATAATCAAGGTAAATGGCATCCCTTCCCCTGTTACTGAGAGCCTGGCTTTCTGGTATATTTCTTCCCCAAACTCTGGCTTCTCTCCTACTCACACTGTCTTGGCCACCAACCCACTGCTGATCTCACTCACAGACATCTTTGTGGGAGGGACCCGTGAAAGGGTGGGGTTTGCACACTTAGCTTTGTTCTAGGTAACTGGGGAGTTTTGTGGTTGAGGAAGCCATCAAGAAGAGGTTTTGTTTTTCTCACATTCTCCTGTTAGTGACTGTGGGAACTGAGGAGGAGGGAGCTTAGAGCAGTGAGACTCCTTGGGCTTTGACTTCAGAGGCCTCGCTCCCTGCAGGTGGTGGGACTATCTGGGAATACAGGAATGTGTGAAAGTGACTGAAAGCCCAGACCATGAAGTCAGAAGACCTGAGATCTGTACTGACTCCATCCAGTCAATCTGGTTTGTACAGGGAGACCTAATGATTAAATTTCCAAAGACTTTGCAAGCTTATCATTAAATATAATGTTAACATGAATGTCTAAAAACTTACGAATACTTTAATTTTAAATAAAGGCAATATACCTTGAAATTCTCATTGTTTTCCAATCCCACTACTGTTATCTATGCTTTTAGAGATATTTATATGTTTGAACCTATGAGACAGAAACCCTAGATCCTATGGACTATTTCACATCATCTCCCCAATGTGTGTTCCCTGAAATAGTAGTTTAAAATTGGCCATCGTGGGAACTTTTAAACTACAGACAGGAAAATCCTACAAAATGAAGTTTAATTTATTGTATTGTTGCTTGTTTGAACTTTAAAAAGTTTGAGAAAGAATGTTAGTATTACAGGTTAAATACAAAATTGTGTCATGACTGTAATATGCATTGTAAGAGGCAGGAAAAAGTTACCAAAAGTTATTCATTATTCAAAATCTGTTAGCTAACCCATTGCCCTGATGGAGGAAATGCAGTTCCAACATGCATCTATGATATTTCATATCTGCCTGGTTCATTATTACAAACAAATACATCAGTCAACATTCATGCTGGATATATACACCTGGTTTGGGGTGTTAGAATTTTACCAGCACCCTATTGTCTCCACTTCATATTAACTGTAGGTCACTAGGAAAAGTACTTGATCCTCCTAATAGTACTGTTGTGAGAAAAACACAGTACTAACACGCATGGAGCTGTTGGTGCATGCCTTCTGGGTGATGTGCCTTCAGGATGCAGACTTCCAGCTCTTCCTGCCCCTGTAGTAGTACTAGTATTCATCTTCTCTCATATCTGTAGTAGTTTCTGAAAGAGATTATACATACGTAGTAAAAATTCAAAAGTTAAAAATTTGTATAGACTATAAAATAAATCATCCTCCTGAACTATCCCCAGACATCCACTTCCACTTTCTAGAGGTACACCATTGCTAATTTTTTTTCTTTATCTCTTTCCACAGAGAGTTTATGAATTTACAAAACATATTTATGTATACATGCTTTCTAATTTATTGAGTTTATTGGTACATTTTAGGTGGAATTTATGATCACATTCATCATTGAGAATTTGCACCTCTACGTGATGTATCTTGATTCTTATTTTTCCCCTTCTTGTAACTTCCCCTCGCCTTATATACATAGTCTTTGTTTCAATTTTTTCCTTCTTATCTCAATTTTTCCTTTCCCTTATTTCCTTTCCCCTCCTCAGTTCTCTTTCCCCTTTGAATATTTTCTCCCCATTCACACATCTATAATACTATTGGGTCCTCATTTACAGTTTCAGTTTCTCATACTACAGAAAAGATTCAGCATTTACACGTGTGTCTTCTTTATTTCACTCTTGAGCATGGCCTCAATGTGCATCCATTTAGTTATAGATGCCTCAAGCTTATCATTCTTTATGGCTGAGTGGTACTGCATGTATAGTTGATGGGCTTTTGGACTGTTTCCAAGATTTAGCTACTGCAGACTGTACTGTTAGAAACATAGACGTACATATGTCCCTGTGGTATGATTCTTTTGGAAACATACCCAGCAAATAAATAACAGGATCAAATAGGACTTCTCATCCTAGCATGTTGAGGAATTTCCACAGTGGTTGTTCCAGTCAGCATTCCTACCAACAATGAAGATGGGTTCCTTGCTCTCCACAGTCCCATCAGCATTTGTTATTGGTTGATTTCCTGATTGCAGCCATTCTTTTTGGAGCAAGATAGAATCTCAGTGTCATTTTCATTTGCATCTCTCAAATGACCAGTGATGCTGAACATTTTTTCATGTTTATTTGCTGCTTCTATTTCTATATCTGAGAAGTGTCTGATCATTTCAGATTCTCATTTTTGAATTAGGCCTTTAAATTTGGGATTTCTGACTTTTCTAAATTCTTCATATAATCTAGATAATAGTCTTTGTCTAAGGAAGAGCTGGTAATTTTTTTCCCCCACATTGCAGGTTTTTTTTTTCACTCTGTTGGTGGTTTTTCTTCCTGTGCAGAAGCCTTTTAATAAAATGAGAGATCCAAGTTGTAGATTTTTTTTGTGCTAATTCATGTGCAACTGAAGTTTTATTCATAAAGTATTTTCCTATACCAATGTCTTCAAGAGTTCTATCTAATTTATCTTCCAACAGGTTGAGTGTTTATCTTTTAATATTTAGATCTTTGATCCACTTTGATTTTCATTCAGTGCACAGCGAGAGGTATAGTTTTAAACTTTGGCAGGCTGAAATCCAGTTTTTCCAATACCCTTTATTAAAAAGAAGCTATCTTTTCCCCATTGAAGGTATCTGATTCCTTTGTCAAAGATAAGGTGCAGGCTGGGGATTTAGCTCAGTGGTTCCAGTACCTGTCTTGCAAGCAGAAGAACCCAGGCTCATTTCCCAATAACCACATACAACAATGCCTGGTGTGGAGACTCACGTCCACCAGCAATCAGCACCACATACCACAGTGCAGGGTGTGGTGGCTCATGCCAGTAATCCCAGCACACAGGAGGCAGAGGCAGGAGGATTTCTGTGAGTTTGAGACTTGTCTGGGCTACATAGTGAGCTCAGAGCCAGCCTAAACTACAAAACAAGACCCTGTCTCAAAAAAAAAAAAAAAAAAAAAAAAAAGGTGGCTTAGCATGTCTAGAGTTGTTTCTGTATCTTCTAATCTGTTCCATTGGTCCTTGGGTCTGTTTGTTTGCCAGTGCCATATTGTTTTCATCATAGTGGCTTTGTAGTATAATTTCAGGCCAATCTCCCTAATGAACACAGCTGCAAAAATCCTCAATAAGACACTGGAAAACAGAATACAGAGTAACATCAAAAAATTATATACCATGACCAAGTTGGATTCATCCCAGGGATGCAAGGATGGTTCAATATATATAAATCAGTAAATGTATACACTATGTTAACAGAATTAAGGACAAAAACCATACGATCATTTCAATAGATGCAGAAAATGCATTTAACAAAATCCAGCATGAATTCATGATAAAAAAAGAACTTACAGAAAATAGGAATCAGTGGTCTTTATCTCAACCTGATAAAAGCTATCTATGAAAAATCAATAGTCAATAGCATACAAAATGGTAAAAAACTGAAATATTTAGTGACAAAATCAGGAACAAGACAGAGATATCCACTATCAACACTCCTGTTTAATGTAGTTCTGGAAAAAATTAACCACAGTAATTAAATAAGAAAATGAAATATAAAGATAGAAAATAAGTTAAATTATCATTGTTTGCTGATAACATGATACTTTATGAATATGAGCCTAAAATCTTTGCCAAAAGAGTTCTAGGCTTAATCAATAGATTCAGTAAAGCAGAAAATGGCCATACTTTAAAAACTGCTACCTAGGGCCGGGGATATAGCTCAGTGGTTCCGGCGCCTATCTTGCAAGGACCCAGGTTTGATCCCCGGTAACCACATAACAGTACTGGTCATGGAGACTCACGCCCAGCAGCAATCAGTACCACCTACCACAGTGCCGGGCGTGGTGGCTCACGCCTGTAATCCCAGCTCTCGGGAGGTAGAGGCAGGAGGATTGCTGATGTGAGTTTGAGGCTGAGCTCAGGGCCAGCCTGAACCACAAAGCGAGACCCTGTCTCAGAAAACCTTAAAAAAACAAAAAACAAAAAACAAAAAACTGCTACCTAGATTAAATGCAACCCTGATTGAAATTCTAACAATATACTTCATAGAATTAGAAAAAATAATCCCAAAATTTATTTGGAACCAGAAGAGATCCAGGATAGCAAAAGCAATTCTAGGTAATAGACATAGCAGGGGATATCACAGTATACATATTTTTTAAACAAATGATGGCATACTATATACACTATCCTATCTAGCTTTATTCACTTACAGAGTATCTTGAGAGCTCTCCACAGTGATATGCATAGTCCAGTGGAAACTGAACAGCTTGCCATTTTATTTTTAATTTTTATTGGTGAGGGGCTGAGACGGAGCCCTGCTACATAGCCCAGGCTCACATCACTCACGGTGATTTGCCCACTGGTATTACAAGCATGGGCCACCATGTACTTCACTGTGCACAGCATCCTAATTATAGGTGCACTTACATAACCAGTTCCTGTTGCCAGAGATTTAGGTAGTTTATAAGTTTTCCTATGACAGCAGTGCAGTGAGTACCCTTGTATGTATCACTTTGCCCATATTTCTATACTTTTCCTTTATTTTGTTTGTCAAGGCAGATGAATTCAGTATGATATTTACTTATGGTCAGAGCTCGCTCAACCAACTCATTAAAATACTTACTGAATGTTGGGCATATGGTGGGCCCCATTATCTTATTAAAAATTATTAAATATTAATGAAAGGTCTATATTTGGGTTAGGAGAAAAGCATTGACTTTTCTTTATAAAGTGCATTCATAATCTGGGGAAATAATTTTACCTATATGACACAAGAAAAGCTTGCTACCTACGTGAAATTAAGAAGAAAAATGTGGTGATTAAAATAAGACCGGGTGCACTTGATTGTATATTTGATTGACCTTATGGTCACTTTGAATAAACTCTGTCTGAAGTAGTATGTCATCCTTACAGGAGCAACAGTGTAATTATTCACAGAATATGACTATTAACATCTTATTCTCCCTCAATGAATAATCTGTCTCTTAATCTCCCCATCAGAGAGGATGCTGTAACATTTATGCAAAAACTCTCAGCCACTAAAATCCATGCAGAGGCCACGGTCACAGCCCCAACTTTCCAGGGGCTTCCTTTTGGAAACTGTGGAAGAGCTGAGATGGCCCTTGACCTCCAAGGGTAGTAACCTTTCAGAGTTAAGACAAGCTTTTGTAGTGAGTCATCTCTAGAGCCCAAGTTGCCTATTTTTTTCTTAGTTTTCCTCAAGGGTATTAAGCCAGCTTGGAGCTTTATAAAACAGGCACACATTACCATAAGAGAAAATTCCATCATCACCAGTACATACATTTAAATCTATAGTATTTTCCAGCTAGCAAGTCACTTGCAGACAGTGGTGCCTAGTACAATTTTTAGCAAACCACTTGATCGGCAGAGCGACGATGCTTATCCAATCAGACTGCTGAGGATCACAGGCCACAGAAAGAGCAGATAAGCAGTGACAGAACAGAAACTTTCATTTTAAGTATACCAAACGAGCCCTTAGGTCTACCAATTTGCAAAAGAGCAATTTTCATTTTCTACCATACTCTATCAGTTTTTGAAAATAAATCAATAAAACTGCTTCCTTATATATGAGAAGTTTACATTCTACAAAAGGAAACAGAGCATGTACTTAAAAGAGATAACCCTCAAATTCAATGCAAAACTAGGAGCACAAAAGAGTGGCAAAAAAAGTTTGTAAGTTCTAGGGAATGATGAGGAATTTCATTTGAGCCATGCTCTGAAGGGTGGGTAAGGTTGGAGCAGAAAGCTATTTTAAAAGCTTGAATGAACCTCAGCAAATTGCCTGTACATCACTGGGAGTACTCTGGGAAAGCTAGAATTTGAGAGCAGCACTGGTTTCAGGCCATAAGAAAAGTAAAAATTCTCTTCAAATGTGTAGGTTGGGCTAGGTTTTTGAAAGCTGTGAATATCAAGCTTAGACAGATCAAGAGTACTATTCTGAACAGCAGGGGACCTTAGAGGTTTTCCCATTCCTGGCCTGTCCTCATGAGCACTAGAATTAGTTATCTCTTGAAGGACTCACTGATACCCCATGAATACTCTTCTCTTTTAGCTGTAGGTTTGTATCTTCTGACCTAAACACCAAGCTATAGACCTCCTCGTGTTTCTGATGGTTGTCTTCTGCATGAGACAGTAAAGGAGGTACCACATTTCCCAGACTTACTTTTCATTTTTCTTTTTTCCATTTCTGACAGCTATGGCTATCCCAAATGCCTCTCAGCTGCTCCAGGAAATTTGCTTTGGCAATGACAGCTTTAGATGGCCTTTTGGGGGTCATTTTATTTTCTGCTTCATGATTTCTATTTTAAGTAGACCAGTCTAAGCTAGTTGCACATAGCGCAGGTAATACTAAAGTCAGCTGACACTGCAAGTGGACAGAAGCCAGAGCTGGTAACATAGAGGATGGCTATCACGAAGTAGCTAGCAGCCACCAGAAATGCTAACAAGGACTGCTCACCCCAGGAATGGCTAAGACTTGAGAGCAATGTAGAGTGACAGGGAGCTGCCCAGTACAGCTGAAAGAGACCCAGAGAGTCACCAGTAGCTGTTGCTTCAGCTTCCAGGACAGCAACAATGAAAACTGGTCACTCAGGGAGCTGAAAGCTCTGGCTAGTAAGGCTCGCAGCTTCTAACACTGAAAGCCACCAAGAGCTACTAAATCTAAAGAAGGTACATTTTGCCTGTTCATAATTTCTCTCCAAATTGAGCAAATGAGTGCTCAGTCAATGGTACTCTCCACCAGCATCTTGTCTAAAAAAAAAATCTGACTCTGCAAATTATTTTAATTAATAAAAATTGGGATTTGGAGTGTAACTTAGTGGAAGAGCTGTTGCCTAGCATGCATGGTGTCTTGGGCTCCATGCTTCCACACTATATATACATACATAATACATAAAAAATTGACACAGTGAGGGATTTTGGCAGAAAGATGGTGCTAATTAACTTGGCAGTAATATTAAGCATAGAAAAAGAAGTAATGAAGATATGCTTTTAAGGACTTATTGAAGTTAGTTAAGCAAGAGCAAATAAAATTTAGGAAGGTCACAGTAGAACTAGAGAAGAGAAGGCAGGCAGTGGAGTGGCCTGGGCACCACAATGGAGCGCTAGTAAAATTCAGGAATGTTAAGCATTTGAGAAGAGGATGGTGCTGAAGAAGGAGATTCTCAGTCAGTCACTTTACTTTATGTAACAATCTTATTGAGCAGCCAACCACGAGGTGCCAGACCTAAATTGACCTTACAGAGTTAGGTTGATGGGTTTCTACTTTCATCTCCCATTTCCCACTAGGTAGCTTCTATGAACCATCCCTTCCCACTAGCTTACATGTTGAAAGATGCAGGGGCCACTTTCTTTATTGATGGGACAAAATACCCAACACCACAACTTAAGGAGGGGAGGGAGGCATTATTTTGGCTCCTCTTTTGGAAGTTTCTGTCTATATTTTACAGACTCAGGCATAGAATCTGCAGGCAGGAGGAAAACTGCTTACCTTATGGTGGCCAGGAGAGAGAAGGGGAAGGAGATAAACACTTCTAGGTCATTCTGTCAGTGACCCACCTCATCCAACAAGACCTTGCATCCTAAGTCAATTTTAGCACTCCCATAATCCAATCACTTTTTTAAAAAAAGTCTTTATTGGTACAGACCCATTTCTGAGCCTATGAGGTTCTTGGGGATTCTAGATATATACTGTTGCAATCACCTTGCAGATTTTCTTTCACTGAAACTCTATATAATGCTTGATGCTCATGGCTACTATACACCTTTGAAAACTCTCTCCCCCTTTTGCCCTGAGGAGAATTCCTCTTCCTTGATATTACTAGAGTCTTTCCACCATTTCTTTTCATTCTCCTTTGCCATCTCTCCATTCGCTTCTCCCTCCTTTGTACCCCAGCCACACACTTGTCTTCAGCGACCACATCCAGAAAGCCTTCCACCATCACTGTTCCCGATAGTTCTCATGCTTTAACAGGCATCAGTTTGTTGCACAGATTCACTTATATACACATACTTTAAGTTCCATATGGTCCAATCAAAACAAAGCTCTTTTATCTTCAAATTTTCCTATAGTTTCAAAATATTGACACCATCCACATAGCAGTCCTTGGAAACCACTTCAATCCGTGCTCCAGCCTCTTCCTCCAGCATCTGTCAGCAAAGCCTGATTATTCCACTGCTTCAGATGGGTCTTCTCTCTTCCTATAGTCACTTTTCAAGCCTCCTCATCTGGATGCTGGAAAGGTTCCTCTCTGACTACAGCCTTGTCTTCTTCCTACCACATTCCTACTGCTTCATTTCCCTACTTTAAATCCCTCAGTGTAGGAGCTGGGAAAGTCCTTCAGTTTTTCATCACTGGGGCAAAATACTTGACATATGATTTTCAAAAAGTTGCTCATAGTTTTCAAGAAGAAACGTGGTAGAAGGGCATGGAAGAGGTCTGCTGCTCACTTCACGGCAGTCAGAGGGAAGAGGACAGAAGAGTCAGAGAGAAAGGGATGGGTTAGGGATTAGGCCATACCCTTCCGAACCATGGCACCATGGTGACCTTCCTTTGTCCTTCACCACGTCCTGCCTGTTAACTGCACAGTCAGCTATAAAATCGGCAGTGGATGAATCCATTGGTGAGCTCAGTGACACATAATGTAAATGAACACATAAATCTTGAACATGTGACTCTTTGGGGAAACATTTTCAGATTCAAACAACAGTATTAAGGTACACTGAGTGGCATTGCACTGAGTGTCTAGCAGGTGAAAGACCCTAGTTTTAATCCCTAGTCTGTCTCCCCCCCCCCCAGTATCCCTCAGTATATCTGTAGAACTTACAAGGCAGAATTCAGCCTCATGGGTTTATCACACAAGGTCTTCATGACTACTCTCAGGCAGCTTCTCTAGCATCCACTTTTCTACACAGGATTTCTTCTCTCCCAGTGAATACAAGGGTGTTAATATAAGCTGTTTCATTTGATTGAAGTTTTCTTCTTTTTATCTGCAAGTTTTTCAGAATTTAACCTAAATTTTACACTTTCCAAGTAGCCTTTCCTTACTTTCTACCTGATACCATATTCCTCTTCCTGAATGGGGTATGTGTGAGACAACTGTGATTGCTAATCAATTCATAGATCTCTCTTGTCAATTTTTACCAAATCGGTACTGGCCCAAGAGTGCTAATGCCTAATGAGTCATACATCCCAGCTTGTCCACTTGCATGTGTGTGCATACATGTCTCTGTGTGTGCGTGCAATCACATATGTGGATGTACATATATGGTAGAAAGAAAGTAGCATAGGAGAAGGGAAAGAGAAAGGCAAAGAAGAGGGGAAGTAAGAAAGTCACCTTTTTTCCCCCAAGATAAGAGACTAACCTGAAAGGAGCCATGGTGTGGATCTGATTGCTGGGGTAGCTTGGAGACAAAAGTTGGAAGAAAGTTTATAGCATCTCATCTTCTCTGTGAAATACCAAGCGAAGCTGTCTCCTAGTGGGAGCCGGAGGAAAGTGGTAATCTCTGGAAATACATATGGTGGAGAGTCAGTGAGCAGTCAATGCAGGACTTCCCGGATCATCCACGGGCAGCATCAGTGGCGTGTGTTGATCTGTGGCCACCAAACTTCTTTAAGAAATCTGTACTAGGTCCCAATCATGACCAGACCCCTGCTTCTCACTGCTAAGTAAAAACCCTGGTGGAGTGTTGAAATCAGACCTGATAGTTTTTTTGCCTTTGGGGCCGTGATGCCCTTGAACTCTGTGGCTCCCCTGGCCTGGCCTCCAGGGCTTCTGTAGGGTTCTATCACAAGATGGCACACCTTTATTCCACTGAGGAACAATGACTTCTTTTATCCTAGAGACCACATCATTGCTCAGGACATTTTACTTGCGATGTAACCAGAGCTTCTTCTTGCTTAACTTTGAACTGTTTCTCCAATGACTATCACATCAACTCAAAATTTATCTTGATGCGAAAACAGAGAGAGCTCCGCCTGAAATAATGATCAATTCTATCAAAATTGGCCATTTAAAAATATAAGCAGCCTGGCCCATGTGTTCCACATCTCTTTGAGAGCAGTCAGCACTGCAGCATTTGGTACTGGGCCCCAAATCCCTTTATGACGGCTACATAAGGTCGCAGAAAGCCATACACAAAAAGATCCCAAAGAAACTGAAGCTGGAATTTTTCTGTATCCTCAGGGTTAGAAGCCAGGAAGAAATAGCTGTGTGTTTTATTGGCTGGCTTCATTGAGAGCATAGCCACCTCTCTCAAATCGCATCTAATAGTTCCCCACTAAAATATTCATCACTTTCTTCTCAGGGGGCATTGATCCCTCAGCTATGCCTGACATTCAAACGATTTGTAAAGTACAGCTGGGTGAAGCTTCGCTGCTGGCAGTGTGTCCTCACTGACCACTGACCAGACTCAAGGCTGCTTTGGGTCATTTTGAGGACAAGTGGAATTCCTACCACCTGGAGCTCTCAAACTGACCTCTGCTTGTGGATGAGAGAGGTACCTGTAAATTTTCCTAGGGATGCATACTGATTGAAAAAGGAAAGGGAGATGGTGAAACGGTGGAAAAGAAGCCTCGGTTCAACAGTGAAGTAGTCCACGGAGTCAGGGAAAGTTGAGTGTGGATTCCTTCCCCTGCTCCCATGTGGGGCTGGCTATGGGACCATAGAAACCTATCTTCTAGATCTCTGAAGTCCCAGAGTTGTCCTTCCCAGAAGGTTCACGGGACTCAGTCCTCATCACCAAGTGGCATTCACAATAGTCTCACTTTACTCCACATCCAGCTCAGAGCCGCCAGTAGGGGGTTAATCTGAGCCTCGTTGCACACAATACCAGCGGTATTCGCGGAGGCCTACAGTTGCTGCATAGGCACATTTGGCCCACGTTTCCAAAGAGGCAGTAGCTGTTAGTGCAGACAGCGCATTGCCTGCCACTGCTGGACCATTAGTATGGAAATGAGGCATGTGTGTGACAGGTGGCCTTACAACCAACACAATTAACTTTCTCCATTAGCTGACGCTCTGACAAAAACAGATGCGGCATCAATAAGCTGCCCCTACCCCTGCAGGAAAGGGGCGACACATCGCGGAGTCCTTATTTATAAGGAGGAGCGGTATAATTTCTTCTGTACACACAAAGTGGATGGCACTGGACTTTGCTTTTGTCTTACTGCGGTGGCTGTTTATGCTTTTATGTTTGTCTCACATTAATATTGCAATGTTTCTGTGGTTTAATTAGGGCTCCCGAAGTTGTTAAAAAGCAAAGCATCCCAGAAGAAGGACAAGTTGGAAACAGGAAACTGAAATTCTTTGCTTTAGATAGGAAAGCCACTCTCTGACCTGGCTGCATCTGTCCAGATTTTTTTGCTGTGAGATCTCCCAGCTGAAGGGAGAATCCTAAAGTACTTTGTGGTTCCAGAAGAAATGTTGAAAGTTAAATGGAATATTATGTTTTAAAGTGTCTGCTGGTACAGAACTTTATCTCACCGGAAGCAGAATGAAACTCTAATAACTTTGCTATCATTTCAAATAATGCCAATGTGAATATGCTACATTTGTGGACCATTGTATATTATAAGGGAAAAATTTGCTCCTCAAAATTACCCTATAGAGATGTAAATCTTCCATTATAAATTTTATTTTGGAATCTATAATATTTATTTCTTTTTCCTCTGGTGAAATTTACCTCACATGTACTAGAATAATCTTTTAGAAAACCCCTCCCTTTTTTCTTTTTTGGTACCAGGGATTGCATTTGGGACCTGGCACTTACTAGGTAGGCACCAAACCACAGAGCTAAATCCAGCTGAGAAAACCATTTTTAAATATCTCAGTGGAAATTCACTCTTGGTTTTTACTGTGTGCTCTGAGAACTCTTTGTAGAAGCTTGAGTGTGAGAATTGTACTAAATGTCTCCTGACATAAAAAGACAAACGGCCCTGGATCAGATGTTGGCAAGGTCGAGAGATGAGCCTCTGTGACCGACTTCTAGCCTTGGAAGCAAAGAGACCCCAATGGCCAAAGACAAAGTGAGAAGGATGATCCAAGCTCTTTTCAGGACTCAAGAAGTCTCAGTTCCATCATTTATAAAATGAGAATAAAAGTATATCCTATGGGATAAAAGAGAGGATACATTCTACATGACGATGTATTAGTCAGGTTTTTGTTGCTAAGACAAAATTTATGAGAAAAGAGCTTAAGAAGGAAAGACTTATTTTGGCTCATGTCTTAGTCACTTTTCCTGCTGCTACTCGAAATGTAACAGAGGAGAGGCTCATGTGGGCTCGGCCTTTGTAGGTTTCAGCCCCATAACCAGCAACCTCCAAGGTGGAGCAGCATGACAAGAGGCACTCGGTGCAGGGCCCTGACTAGAGGGGCTCAGAGCATGGAGGCAGTCAAAGGAGGAGCCGGGAAGGGAACTTTAACTTCTGGGTCATGTCCCCAGTGAGCCTTGTCTGCTGATCAGGCCCCACCTGATGGTATCACACTGAGCTATAAACTCGTCTGTGAACAAACCCACTGATGAGTATCACTCCTCCATGAAGGCCTTGCTTGTAACCATATGAAACTTTGGAGGGATATCTAGAAATGACCTTAACACCACATGATTTCTGAGGTTTTAGGTTGTGGTCATCTGCCCCCATTGTTTCGGGGCTTGCTTGAGCCAGAACATGGTGGGAGGGTGTGGAGGAGAAAAGCCACTCACCTCATGGTGGGGAGGCATGGGTGTCTGTTAGATGGACCAGGGACAAAACACATCCTTCAAAGGCACTTCCCACCACTCCACAACCTACAGTCCATGCATCTATGGCTCCATCATGATCCAGTCACCCTCCTGAAGCTCCCTCTAAACATTGCTGCACTGTTTACAGAGGCCTCGATTTGAGGCCCTGGGGGAACATTTCAGATCCAATCCAGGTAAGCCTCCGAGACGATTGGTGGATTTGAAATGCTCAGTGTCTAGGGGATTCTGGAGGAGGGCTAGCAGCATCCCAAATACCAGATATCACAGTAGGCTGACCCTCTCAATCATCAGTTCTCTGAAACCAGATGGAACCCCTGGGCATTGCCACAGATTAAAATCTTTATCACTAAGATCACTACCCTTTTATAAAAAAAAAACCCTTATCTTCCCAAAACACCATAAACAGGATTTGGTGGCACACTGCTGTAACCCTAGGATTCTGGGAGGCTGAGACAGGCAACCTGAGGATAAAATCCAGTCAATCTGAAGCATCCAAAAATCTCAAAATCACTGCCCAAAAGTTGGTTTTCTACTCTTGCTGCTCAGGAGAGCTTGTAAAAATTATCCTTTTCAAGTCCTTTTCAAGTGTTGAGCTGTTTAAATCACATCCTTGAGGAAGTAGTGCAGGCATCAGGATTTTTAAACAGTCCTCCCCGCATGACTCTGATCTGCATCCCAGCTTGAGAAGGAACACTGCCCAGAATTCTCTCCTCCAGTGCTTTCCTTCCTGGTTTTCTCCCAGGACCTCTGGGAGTGTCCTGTGCTCACCAGCCCCACGCAATTCGTTCTGTCTCTCACCCTGAAAGGCTCCCTGGCTCCTCCGTGTTGTCCTTGACTCCAGGTGTTTTCGTAATGATCACACACATTGTTCCAAGATAAATATTCCTACAGGGCACCTTTGAGCTCATTAAAACCCTCTTAACCAACCACAGAGGTTCTTTGTCCTCTGATAATTATGGCCCCAAATGAGAAGTCTAAAAATCATGACAAAAAAATAGATGAATACCTTACAAATGATACACTGATCTGAGGCCATGCTGTGTGTGCTGCAGACAGGCAGACTCCTAATTCTTTTGGCCTCTGTTTTACTTTGGAAATGTGATTTGTCTTCCATCCCTTAGCTCCTTCCAGGTACCTCCCCTGGCTATCATGGCCTTTGACTTGTCCACCATCTTGGTTTGCTTTATAGAGAGGAACTTCCCGTCTATGTAGTAAATCCATTTACAGAGAACCTTTGCTGCTGCTAACACCAGGAAAGTTCCAGGCTGCATGGCATGGGGTGGAGATTCTGGGCTGGGAAGACAATGGCCAAGCACAATAGCCTCTATGTCATGAGCCCCCATCACAACAAGGATTTAAGCATCTGCTCAAGGATCAATTGGCCCTAGGGGAGAACATTTCTAAAGATTGTCTGGTCAGTCTGGGGTGATCAGTCTGGTCATCTTCCAGCACTTTCTCCACCATCATTCTCTAGGTATTTAAAGGAGGCATGTTGGAATTGAGGGATTATTCTGAAACCTCCACCTAAATGAGTGGGCTTAGAGATTGAAGTTGTTTGATTATAGCATTGCTTCCTGGGACTTCCCACATTTCCTTTGCTATGACAAAAATCCTTTCCTCAGCGTTCCCCATAACGGGCCAGACGGGATCTATGTAATTGTGATATTTTCCTAATTAACTAAGTTAAATATAAAGTGTTGAAATCAAGAAACACATTGATAGCAAGGATGATAAGGGCCCTTCCTTGGTTTGAGGGCCAAATTTCACACTCTGCTAAGGTTCACAGTGAAGTAACAAGAGTGGACTGTCAGGTATCTATACTTCAATGACAATGTCACTAAGACAAAACTGATTTCTCCAAACAAGCCTTCCCCTCATCTAGTGTGTTGTTAGGATGGCAAGAAAAACCTAACAAAAGATTATCAGATGTGTAAGAGAGGGCATGCTTTCCTTCTTAGTAAGTCTTGCTCAAAATGTTTTTTTCTGTGTAGTTCAGGTTGGCCTTAAACTGATTATGTAGCCTACACTGGCCTCACACTGTTGGCAATGCTCCTGCCTCAGCCTTCTGAGTAAAATCTTTAGCCTCTCAATATGTAGTATTTTAACAAAAGTATAAACTGTTTACCAGCACAGCAAAAATAAATAAATAAATGACCTCAAAAACATTTTGTTGAGTGATAGAAACTGAACGGTAAAGGTCACATAGTCTATGATTTATTTATGTGAAATATCCAGGAGTAATAATTCCATGAAGAAGTCATAGATTGGCAGTTTCTGGGGTTGGAGGATGGGGAATGATGAAAAAGTGCTTAATGAACAGGAATGTTATTGTGCAGTTGTGGAAATGTTCTGGAACTTGGTAGACGCCAATATTGTCCACACAGGAACACATTAAGTATTACTGGGTTTCTCACTTTATGACAGTAAATTCTATGTTAAGGGATTTCACATTCATAAACCACTTTTTAAAGTTAATTGAATACATATTTCCTGACCTCCTTAGTTACCAATCTGGTCTCCAGAGGTAACCAATACACCCAGTTTCTTGCATTTTTCTTTAGAAATAGTTTATGCATAGTCAGCAAAATAATATATATCTTCTTTCTATTTTTACACAAACAGTATCCTGTAATGCACATACTATAGTGTATTTTGTGTGTGGTGACTCTAACATTTAAACTTGGTCATCACCTATGTCTATATGAAATAATGGCCTCACTTTTTCCTAGCTGTGTGCTACTCTGGGGTGAGTATGGAACATTCTTTATTTAGCCAGCACCCCACTCATGCACTTTTAGATATTTTTTTTCAACTTTGCCATTAGAAATAAGAGAGCAATAAGGAGCTTTGACCATATTCCATTGTATAGGAGCTGTATCCCATAGATATAGGATGCATTCTTGGAAACAAATCCACTGGCTAGAAAGGTCTGTGCTCTAGTAACTTTGACAGATAACATCAAATCTCCTGACTTAAAGTACCACCTACTCACCCATCAGTCGTGTATAAAAACATTTGTTTTCTCACAGTCACTGACAAAGAGGTACTCTTCTTTATATTAAATATTTTCTGTGGCAGTAAAAGATATTACATTTATTTTTTCACAGACCCAAGCATCACTTTCTTGGCTTTGCTTTGTGTTGTTTTACTGTGTTAACAGATGACCTCAAGCTGGAATTTCCCTCTCTTTGATCAAGTCCACTTATTAGACTATTCATTACTATGTAACTGAGATAGTTCAGCCATCCTCGACAAATATTTAATTTATGAACAATTTTTGCATGGCCTTCTTTTCTGGAAACAAAACCTTTCAACAGTTGTCAGCACAAATAATTACAAATTTTCCAGTTTCTTAGTCCAGCAATGTTTAAGTTGCCTTGTTGACGAATCTAACAGATATTGCATGAAAAAATTCAGGTTTCTATATAATCATAATCCAATAGATATATATCAAATATTTCCTATTGGCAAAATATTACACCAAGTGCTGTGGAGGATATGATAAAGAGCTAAATAGCATGGAACAGAAATATGTGGGGATATAAAAACTAGCAGGACAAATAACTGGGGAGGGAAAAGTTCTCCAGGAAGAGAAGGGCTCCACATGCCCATGACAGAAACACTTGTGCAGGGTGTGAAGAGAGTCACAGGAAGGGGTCCAGTGGGTGAAGACAGTGAGTAATAGAATTAATAAGGGGATCACATCTCCAGACAGCATTTGCTGCATTTTTGTTGACTTCCTCTGTAGTGATCTATTCTATAAGTTTCACATCTTCTTTCGATACCCCAGATTTAATGTATCTTTCCTGAACATCAGTGATTCACTTCTGTCTCCTGCACGAAGAGCTCCCAACATGTAGTTGTAAATGAGCAATTGGAAGTTTAGAAAAACATATCTGTCCCTTCAGACTAACCTCCAATTATTAGCTCATGACAAAGTCTGTTAATTGAAACCAAATGGTCAACCATTAACGTGGGACACTTTTAAGAAGAATGGTATGAAGACCTACATCTCAAAAGCAGCCTAAATTGAACGGTGTCATGCCTGTGATCTCAGCACTTGGGAGGACGAGGCAGGAGGATAATCACAAGTTTGAGGCCATTCTCTGCTACCTAGTAAGTTTAAGGGCAGCCTGAGTTGTATAGCCTGAGACACTGTCTTAAACAAAAACCAAACCAATAAAACAAACAAACAAGTACACGATACAATCCTGACACATTTTTTCCCTTTTTTTTTTCACTACCAGGGACTGAATCCAGGACCTCACATGTGCTAAGTACTTGCTCTACCACTCAACTACTTTTTAAAACATAAAGTATTTGTTACATGGATATGTGGAGTGTTTACATTTGCTTATACTGGAATTATTAGATTCTTTTAGAAAATAGGCTACTTAACCCAATGAATTAATTGTTAGATCAAAATTTTGAGTGGGCTAGAAATGGATACAAAAGTGAAATAGAGCAGCTCAGGGTGTTCTGCAGCAATTTATTAGAAATGTAAACTCATGACAAGAATTCATTCATTTACAAATGAATGTAATTCTGGTTGAATAAAGTAGGTTGCACTGATGGAGCCAATGTGCTGAACACTTTGTAGTTCCTAGGGCAGAAGAAATAATTCAGTGCCATTCATATCAGGAAGACATTCATAGTTTTGAACTTCAAGAAAAATCCACTGAGACCAGGGACTTAATTTTTAACCCTACCAAATAGACTCTTTATAAACAGAGAAATTGAAATAAGATAGATTCACATTTAAAATGTACATATACCTGGAGTTTCTTAAGAGAGAACTGGCTGTCATGAGCCTGAGAAATAGTGGCAAGACAGAACTAGGCATTGTAAAAAATCACTCTACGTGGGATTTTTGGTTCACAAGTTAAAAGATGTAAATATTTTTATCTGATAAAAAAGTTGTAGTAAAAATGTTGATGTAGTTCAGTGACATAATGCTTGCCTAGCATGGGAAAGGCCCTGAGTTCCCTCCCTAGCACCACATTAAAGTACACATAAAACAAGCTATCCTATTAGTCATGTCTAACTATACAGTCCTGCAGTATTCAACACATCCATCTTGTTAGGCAGCCGATCTCCAGTACTTTTTCCACCTTCCAAAATGGAAACTCTATTCCTCTTGAACAATCTTCCTCTCCTCTTCCCCCAGCACCTGGCAGCCACTACTCTATTTTCTGTTTCTATGACTTTGACTTCTCTATGTAACTCACATAAGTGGAATCATATATTTGTCTTTTTGTCAGTGGCTTATTTAATATCACATAATGTGTAGATTCATCCTACTGTAGCAGGTATGAAAACTGCCTTCTTTTTTCAGGCTGGAAAGTGTTCCATCATCTGTGTGGACCACACTGGTTCATCATACACCCATCAGACACCTGGCTTGTCGCACCTTTGGGAGTCAGTGACTAACACTGCAACAAATGTGAGTATGTTGAATATGTCCTTGATGGCCTGTTTCAGTGTCCTCTTGGGACATGTATTTGTTGTGTCCTTTAGTTGCAGTAAACTGAAGGGTGCCCTCATTTTTAAAAGAGTAATGAGAAAGAGCTAAACTCATTGTCCTCCTTCATGTCCCTGGTGGTGTCTCCCTCAGGTGTAGGAAGCACAGAATGACACTCTGAAGGTCGTCAGCATCCTCTCAGTCCCAAAGTTGTTAGCAGTACCAGGCAGGCTGCTTCTGATTCCTTTGTTTGTCTTTTCACCTCAGCAGGGCTTCTCCTTTCCAAGAGGGCAAAACTTTGGATTTAAACTTTAGAAAACAAGCCACTCTCCAGGAAAACTGTTTCTCTGCCTCTTCCTCTTCCACATTGCCCAAGTCTGCAGGACACTCTGCATTTTGACGTAATTGTCTTGAGGCCTCGCAGCCATGTTAATGGGGAGTCCTCTCACTGGGTTGGTTGGCATGGCTCAGCCCTACCAGTTTAACATGCATGACTCAATTACACAAGAGTTAGCTAATGAGCGATGGGGAAAAAGTTACAGGCTAAAACAAATGGTGCCTAAATGAATCAAGGGCCGCCTTTCAGATACCCACCATTCAACAAAGAGCTGGCAAGATGCATTCTTCCCTGGGTATGAATCATCCAGATAAAAAAGAGAAACCAGGGCCACCTACGTTCAGAGCTTGTACAGTATGACCTCGAGGCCCAACGTCTACCAGGAGTTTCCTAGCAAAAGGCCAAGCCCCAAAGAATAAAAGGGCTTACACATAGGCATTAAATAATTCTCTTAGAGATGCAAATTTCTAATTAGTTACTGTGGCAACTGTAGAGGCCTAGAAGTAAGCCCCTTGCACAATGAACCTGAGAGTTTACTTTTTTGATTTACTATAGGCCTGCAAGTAGCAAGGAGAAGGAAAATAAATATTGCTTTAACTGTGACAAGAGAAAAAAGTACGACATGTGAAGGGATTTCGTCCTTTTGTACCAATTCCTACAGGTCTGAGAGAGACTTTATGCTTGAGAAACAAATTCTCAAAGGATGGATGAAATCATGACTTCTCTAAACATGGCCCAAATAAAAACAGATTATTTCTTAATTTACAGTGACATTTTTGCTTCTTTAAGAGGATCAGCCTTAGGACTCTTTCAAACCAGCATGATTTGATAGAACATTTTGGTTTTATTTTGTACAATTGGGTTTTTAAAAAATTATATCTAATTATGCATACTTTTTACTTCATATGGGGAAAACAAAGTGTTTATGCTGCTGGAATATCTATTTTTTGGAGAGTGGTCTATTCCTAACTTTGAAAAATATATGGAAAAACAAAAGCATATTGCAAAATATCTGTAGTATTAAGTCTGTAGTGTTGAGGGTGGAATATTAATATTTATGGCCACATGAACCGAAGAAAAAATTTGTCCCAAGAGAATTTTTTAGGACTATTTAAAGTAATGTTTAGGAGAAGATACAAATAATTTCACTTATCTTGCAGTGACAAAAGAAAACAATTCTCGTCAACAAAACTGGGTAATATATTTTGCATAGATAGATTACTGCCATCTATCTTCTTTCTTAAATCTTATAAAATAAATTTAGTGTGAATATTTTCTCAGAAGGGTAAATAACTGTAACAATCTTAAGACAGGGCATTGTTTTATTGGTGAACTTCTGATATCAGTAAATGAAATATTAGCTGAGGTTCTGGACATTTCCAACTCCTCTTGTGCTGGGTCTCAGGCTTCCAGCCTCCTGCTCTGTGCCAGCTGTGGATACTTGCACTGCCTCTGGGTTGAAAATGGCTTAAGAGCCGATCCTTAAGTGAGCTAGTTCATCTTTCACAAGAGTATCAAGAGACAGTCACTTTGCCCAAAGAAATTACTTCATTGCACACAGAGTTAGAACAATCTCAGTACCTGGTTCATGACGTAGTCTTATTGCTGTTCCACTCAGGGGTCTACCTTATTTAAACTTGTGTTTACTTGTTTTAAATTAACAAAGAATGGGCTATTCAACATGGGAGCTAGAGTTCTTTCAGAAACTTAGGTGCAGCAGGCTAGCTGTCCTCCACGCTGTCCTCCCGTGCTCTTGCCTTCTTTAGCTACCTCAGCCTGTCTCCTGAATATCACTGGTGATTTTAATGCTCTTCTTGCATCTACATGTATTCTTAAAATTATATATATTGTTTATTTTTTAACTCTATAACTTAATTCTGAAAACCTACATATTGCTGCCATGCTAAAACCCATTAGTTTAACTTAATATATTGTATAAATACATTATATATTTTATATATAATAAATTATATATATATGTTATATATATAATATATTATATATATTGTATTATATACATTTAATTCATGTATTCTATTTCCTTTGTTGCTATAAAAAGTGCAAATGACATTTTCTGCATGTTTCTATGAGTGCCTGACACCTTTCTAGGAAAGGAAGAACAAAGTCAAAGAGCTTTACAAAATAGTGGCAAAAGCTTTTTGAATTGCCTGTCTCCTTCATGCACTCAACAATGGTGTGAGAGATACTTAAATCTTATATCTGTTGAACCATTAGATAGTGACAGATTCTAAGAGTGTGAAGAGTAAACTTCATTATGAAGGGCTTTAACATGAGCTTATTCTAATTCCCAAATGAGATTACTGCCTCCAAAATTGAAAGACATACATCAAGCAAGTTCAGTGCTTCTTTTTTCACGGTAGGAGATAGAAGCTACAACTAATCCTTTATCTTAGAGGTTGCCCCAGAAGCTCTTGGGTCACTAAATATCATCTTGTCTGTTAGGCCCTTGAGTCCTCGCTGGCTGTATTTTCTAAACTGAAACACCTCGTTAGGCATCGCATCTGCCACTTTCTTCTTAACAAGTCCAATGTGCACTATGTCGTCAACTTACACAGTGTGATAAAAGTTATGGTGGATGAGTAGTTGAGGGCCATCCATCACAGGGATAGGGATTTAGGATAAATGGTTAGTCCAGCCTTAGGAACAGTGTGTACAAGTTTCAGCTTCCTCAGTGTAGTCAGTTAGTTGTGAGCTATGGGCAACAGAAGGTGTGTTTAAGGTCTGCTATAAACCATGGTTCGTGAAAAATACACGAACACGAAATGTGGTCAATTTCACTGAATTTGTACTCTCATGATCTTCATGTTCTAGCTTTTAAAGAACTGTCACAAATGGAGGTGAAACGTGGGTGTGTGGTTATGATCTGAGACCAAGGTTCAGAGTTCTCTGTGTTGGAAAAAACATGGCAGTCGTCTGTCTCAGTCACTGTCTTTCCTGAATCAAAATTTCTACACTCTGAAATTGAAAGAGAAGGAGTTTCTTTTGGCTAGTGGTTATAGTTCCTTGCCTGCCCACTCCCAGGCAGAAAGGGCACTGTGAGAGGGCCTGGCTTGGAAAGCAGCTGCTCACATCATGGTGGCAAGGAAGTGGATAGAAGCAGAGGAGCTGAGGTGGGAGATACCCCTTCCAGGTCTGCTCCCAGTGACCTGCCTCTTTTATGACCAACTCTCACCTCACAACGGCGAATCAGCTGTGTCATGATCCAAATCATCAATCCCCACAGCCCAGTTACCTTTGAGAAGCCCCAACTCTGAGCACACAAGGCTTCCGGGGTACACCGCCGACCTAAACAACAACAAGATCCAGTCCTAAGGTGATGTTGGTTGTGTTTTTTTAATCTTGATAGAATTCTGTGGGCTGTTTGTAGCCAGGAATATTGCTGTGAACTTTCAAGGTTATAGTGACTTGCCGGAGCATTTTAAAATGATGTATGAAGAAAAGAGCCTGAGAAACGGGTTAATTTCATCTTCCATCATGGTAGTACTCTGTGTTACACCTCACTTTGACTCCAGTCTCTGTCAAATAAAAGCAGTACTGTTCATCCTCATCTACCTTCCTCACTAAAATGTGGCACCTAGGGACATCTAGCTCTTCCTCAAAACTAAAGTGACTATGAAAGGGAAATGTGTTGAATTGACTCACAACATTGAGGCAGCCAGGAGAGCACAAGAACAGACTCTCAGGAAAGAGGACTTTCCAGAACTGCTTCAGACAGTGGCAAGAACCATCTGACAAAGTGTGTTTAAGAGGGGACTATTTTGAGGGAATTCATTACAATGCATCCTTTACTGCAGTGCATTTTTAATTTAAACATCCACTGTATTTTCTCCATTGAACAACATACTGTTACATGGACTGTGAAGGAGAAGGGTTCATGGAAAGCAGGACACATCCCTCAGAGCGAAGTGAGTATGTCTTTATCATTGCCGGGAAAAGACCAACTTCTGTTTTCTCTACCCATAGAATCCAAAATTATGCACTTGCCAGATGAATGGGTAATGTTGATCTGTTGTTGTAGACTTTATGAAACAGCACCTGCAACTGAGGATGACACTCCGTAACCCATTTTATATCTGTTGGGGACTCAGTGACTGTTATTATCCCTTAGCTTGTGGTTGCATCACCCAGTTTCCATCTTGGTGGTCACATTGTGTCTTCTTTTCTTGTCTATTCACTAAAGTGATACTGAATAGTGACTGGTACATTGCAAATATTTAACACAGTTTAAGTGAATGTTCTGTACGATTGGGAGTGGTTGTGCTGGTGGTACTACATAGCAGTGAAGCAAACAGCCAAATATTTCTTTCCTTTTGCTCTTATTCTTGTAGAAAAGATCATTATGGACCAGAAAAATAAGGCAATCTGTACTGTAAAGGATAGCAATGGGTATAAATGAAGAAAAAATTCAGAGAAGGAAATGCAAAATGTAAGACTGGATATTCAAAGAGACTGAAGAAGTAGCTCAGGAAATAAGCACAGGGCACACCTATTTAGAAGGAAAGATGGTGAACAGGAACTAGGGAAGACCTGAGAGGGAGAAAACCATGAAGGGAAAGCCCAGGCACATGTGTTACCTGGTAGCCAAGTGCAGAACATATCCCAGTGAAGAGATAATGACCAGGAGGGTAAAATTTTTCCTAGGAGGTGAGAAAAAGGAAGACAGAGAAAGATCACTAGATCAGAAAATTTCTAGGCACTGTAATGTTGACAACAGTGGTTTTAGTGAGGGCTGAGGATGCAGATTTGATGGGAATATGTTCACAAAAGGTCAGGATGTAGGAAGATAAAGAAGACAGCAATGACAGACCATTCATTCAAGGAATTTTTTCTGTAAAAGACTCTAAGTTAAAGCAGATTTTTAAAAGAAAATTGACATAGCTTGATTGCTTCCTCACAGAGTGATTCATTAGAGAGCAAAGTAAGGTTGAGGATTGAGAGGAAGGGGTTGCAGGGAGAATATCCAAGGGGGTAGATCTGAGCCCAGGGAGGGGTAACCTCAGATGCAATTGACAGGTTACCCCAGGTCAGAGAAGGTCCCAGTGGGTAGGTGTTAGGGGAGCTGTAAAGGACTGTCCTTGGCTTTCTCTCCCTTACCTTCCTTTCTTCTTTCCTTCCTTCCATTCTTCCTTCCTCCTTTTCTCTTTCTTTCTGTTCAAAAATTTTTATTGAAACAGTTGCGATTATTATAAAAAGAAATTAACAGGCAGATGGACAAGAAAACATATAGAATATATAAAACAATTATATTACATCAGAGGTTACTCCCAGATGCGTTGACCATGTTCAGTTATCATAATCAGTTTCTCACCTTTAGGTTTCCACTATTAACAGACTCATCAGAATTTTCCCTAGGGATTATCCATTAGTACTTCTTTTTTCCTTATGTAACTCATAACAATATTTCCTTTAAGTATTTAAGGAAATATTGAACACCTTTTTTTTTCTGAATTAACTCTATAGTCTTACAGACAATTACAAAACAGAAAAAGAGTAGCGCTGTCGATTGCTAGCAGGGGTGTTTGTTCATTTTCCTTCTTCATTATAAAATAAAATTTGAGGTCTTGGGGTCTTTCTTACTTAATGTACAATTAAATAAATATAGAGAAAAAGCTCTATTTCATAATCTTCTATCTTAAATTGGTCCCGAGTTCACAAAATATAAACTAAAGGTGAACTTTTCTTGGGGATAGACATTTAATTATGCATCATCATCATCATACTAAATGCCTTTAAAGTTTCCCTTGTGTACATTTGAAAAGAGTACAGAGGAAACAAAAAATGAAAAAAAGACAGTGTCTGGGTCAGGTTTCCCAAATGGAAACCCACACTGTTTCCCAAGGTCAGAACTACCATTTGATGCACATACCGAAACGTTTTCCAGTCTCACAGCTTTTCTGCATTCACTTTCAAATCACATGAGAAATGTTATTCAGCATTAAGATGCAGTCAGAGAGTGAACAGTGTCAGCATTAACTGTACTCAACTGAAGACAGAAGGGGCTGCAGCTCGGCTCCAGCAAGCAGCAAGGAAAATAAGACTCAAAACAGTATCCACATGCATGATTAGGTCATTGTCAAACTTGACCTGATCCATGAAGATTTCTTCAAAGCAGAGAATCCACAAAGAAAGGAACAGTATTATGGAGACCTACAGCCAAGTCATAAGGTTTACCATGGTGGAATCTGTAAACCGAGAGTGCCAATTAGTTGACCAAAGCCATCCATTCTGTGGCTACCAGGAAACGAATGCTGTCCCACTACATCTCTCTCCTGAAGACAATAGTTCAGAGCGAAATGAGTGCCAATCATTCATTCAGCTCAACATCCAAAGAGCATTTTCATTAGCTATAAGACACACTCAGTGTCTGTAAATAAGGGTTTAAATCCATCATTCGTGCCTATCTGGTAAAAGCACACATACTGCTATCTGTTTGTAGTTTTCCTTGCCTAGAAGTACAATGAGTTTGGAAGAAGTTCAACTTGTACCATCATATCCCTCACTCCTAAGTCAAAGGCCAGGTCTAATAAAAGCCAGAAAGTGATTTTCAGTAAACTCTCATGCTCATGTGGTATCCTTTTTACCAGTTTTTCAACAATATCTGTTTCCACCATTTCATTTTTGTTCCCCATAAAAACACTGAGTTTCTACAACCAAAATAAGTAGCTCAAAGCTGTTCTAATCAAGAGTCTTTACTAATACATGACCTGTGAACCTCTTCCTTGTCTTCAGTTCTGTGTGAGCATCTTCAGTTGCATTCAGAGACAAATGAAGGGCACCTCATATATCTCTGCTTATTTTACCACAAACCGTTGGTATTTTTTAAGGTTTTTAAATAATCCCTTGTCAAGGTTTGGTTTTCAAGGTCTTCATCAACAGCTTTCTTCTTAGAAAGCTCTTCTTGCCAAATATAGTACGTTTTAAACTCAGAATTGATGATATTCAGAGTTCCAATTTTATACTGAGAGATTACTCCATGAAACAGAGAAACTGAAAAAGCAAAGAAAGATGCAAATTAGCTAACTCAATACTTCAGTCTTTGCAGGATTCTTGTTCTTGCACTGAGGGTAGTTTGCTCCACAGAAGTTTTCCACATTAAAATTAGAGTTACAGGGCCAGGGATTTAGCTTAGTGGTTCCAGCGCATGCCTTGCAAGGGCAAGGGCCTGGGTTCGATCCCTGGTAACCACATACAACAATGCCAGGTGAGGAACTTCATGCCTATCAGCAATCAGAACCACATTTCACAGGGCTGGGTATGATGACTCACGCCTGTAATCCTAGCACTTGGGAGGCAGAGGCAGGACGATTGCTGTGATGTGAATTTAAGGCTGAGCTCAGGGCCAGCCTGAACTATGAAAGCAAGACCCGGTCTCAAAAAATTTTTTTGAGTTACAGGCTATCATGTTTTCAAATGTAATAAATTAATCTTAAAGAAACCCCACCACAATCCAAGCTAGAGTCTAGAAAGCTAGGAAAGAAGAATGGTCACCCAAAAAGATTTAAAACTTGTGGATAAGTGTATGGAATTTTTCACTTGGCCATTTTGATATCTTCTCAGAGAAAGAAAAAGAAAATAAAACATACTGTAATTAAAAGTCTTGTTGTATTGGGTGAGAAGAAACTTAATCAAAATTAAGAGCACAGTACCACAAAATGGGAGGAAGTAGAGTTGGAGAAATTGTCTTTGTCCTGTGTATATGCAAAGACACCACTTGCCAGGAAGATAGTTTTGCTGTGTTTTGTCTTTTGTGAAAGCATAAGGCAAACCAAGAATGAACAGACAGGATGTTTCTCTCCCTCTCTTCCTTCCTCTCTTGCTTCTCTTACAGAAAAGGCACTAGAACTCTGCTCATGGATGAAGGATCTCAGGCCTACCCAAGGCCCCAGGTGTTCGAATAGCCTTATCCCCCAGAGCCAGCCTGCCCACCGACAAGCTCAAAGGATTCTGTACCAAGAAGTAACATGTAAAAAGAAATCTCAACCACTTATCCAAGAAGTTGGGGCTCACTTTTAGTTGCTGGGGACAAAGAGGTCAACATGTAAATGCAACTGGGGCTGAGTGCTTGGGGAGAGAAGCAAAGGAGGGAGGAGGGACCAGGTGAGGCAGGTGCTGCTTTTGCAAGGGGGATCCAAGGAAGGCTCCCTTCATGGTAGTGCCAGAGAGGTCATGGCTGCTGTGGGAGAGTCACCCCTGGGCAGAGGAAGCATCCAGGAAGAGGCAGCAGGTGAACCAGAAGCCAGCATGTTTCCAAGAACTGCACTGGAGCAGAATGATCCGGGGGGTGGGGAGGGGTATGTTGGGACCTAGCTGATTGCAGGGCTCTGGGGTACAGTGCTGGGCAGGAACTGGACTTTGACTCTCAAGAAGAGAATATGCAGGGATTGTTGAGCAGAGGAACTTGTGACCTGTCTGGCTGCTCTGGCCAGTGGTGGAAGGGCAATGATAGAACCAAAAGACACATTTATGAGGCCATTGCAGTCGTGTGGGTCAGGGATCAGCAAATCTCTAACAAACCAACTATTCAGTATTTTTGGTTTTGAACACCATATGGTCTGGTGGCAACAGCTCCACTGATCACAGTAGCTTGCCAGCAGCTGGGAGGACACTTAATAGTGAAAGAGGCCAGATTTCTTCCTGCTCTGACCCAGCCTGCCCTTGCAGCCTCCTAGCTTGGGACAAGGAGGTAGCTAGCTGTAGAGGTCCTGAGATGTAGTCAGATCCTGTCATTTTTAAAAGTAGCATCCAAAAGGATGTGACTGTAGATCATATCTTGATATGAATAAAAGAAAGTAGTCCTTCAGTGTTTTCTTGTTTTAAAAAATTATACAGCTGTGCAGGTTGTTCACTGCACAGGACAATACATTAACAAGGACTCTGATTCCGTCACAGACACATTTGTTTTATACATTTGTTATCATAATTTTCTACCAGATAGCAGAAAATCATCTTTTCTAACAAAAAAAAAAATCACAATTATTTTTCAGAAGAAGATGGAAATAAAATATCTTGAGGAAAGAATTCTTTTTACTATTTCACAAGTTTCACTGTACCTTAGTGGTGAACTTGTTATTTTCTAAAACTCATGATTTATTTTATAACATTTAAAAATTTTTTCCCAGTCTAAGACTTCGATTAAATCAATGTGATTTGGAGCCATATAGTATAAATAATGGTAAAAGCTTGATGGTTGTCTCTTGAATTTTGACAGAATATATAAACTGTTACTCTTTGGTTGTCTGTAGTATTTTAAAAAGACTTTTCCATTGAATTTTCTTGTGTCAGTGTGGATCACTGGCTCCAGTGAATTACAATTACATCAATAGCTTTAGAATCCAAATGTACCAATAGTGTGTCTAATGTCAATTTGTATATAAGATATAGATTAATAAAGATTGATGATCTTTATTGGCTCTTCACATTCTACAGACACACAGAACTGTTACCTGTGGAACTAATTTTCTTAAGGAATTGGCCCTTCAGCATGCTCTGTATGTAGCTGTAGTATCTTTCTTCATCTAACCTTTAAGGTATCATTATAAATGGAAAGAATAATTTATGGAATTTATTAGGATAACCAAAAACTGAGATCAAACTTTTTTTAAAATTAAAATTTAAAAAGAAATAAGTTCTGTTATTTGGTAACTTATGGTACTTAGATTTTCAGCAGAGTTTTTATTTTTAGTTTTTGGTAGTGTCAAAATGAAGTTTTATCTTTAAGACAATGTATAGTTAATTGGAATTTTGACAAATTATTTATTACATAATATTATTAAAAATCATTTCATTTATATGGCATCAAAGAAGGATGCTTGTTTTTTTAAAAAAGAATGTATGTTAACTCATAAAGGGATATAAACATATAAATATTTTTAACAAATAAAAACTTATGAATGATTCTTATCAATTTTTATCCAACATTTAGTTAAATTTAGGCAGAATAGGGCATAGAACTATCTATAAAATATCTCTCTGGAAGCAAATATAGCACACACATATCGTTATCCTGTAGGTCATGAAATGCTATTTTCCTTGGAAAAGCAGAATTGTTGGACAAATAAATATAGTTATATTCTTTGGTGTGAGGTTTGAAGTATGCATAAATTATATGACACCCTCTCCTAAAATACCTGGAAAGATAAGACATCATTCATTTTCCCAATAGCTCTCAAATGAAAATATAAAATAAGTGAGCTACTCATTTCTGTGTGTATTTGCAAAGCTTATATTTGCATTTACTGAAAAATTGGGGTGCATAAGTAGTTTTCTTTCAAAACTTTTGGAAATATCATTAATTCCAAATGTTTTATTTTCAAGATTAATGCTATATGTGAAACTTGTTGAATACTTTAAATATGAACTACTTTTTAATATAACAATCAGAAATTATTATTTAAAACCACCCAGATTTTGTATTACCAGCAGTGGCTTCCCATGATAAGGATCAGAAATCCTGGGAAACAGGGCCTGCAGCTCTTAGCAGAGGGCTGGGGAGTGGTTTCTGATCAGCTTCTACATCCGCACTTCAGTGTGCCAGTCTCTTTGGATGGAAATTTGTAAAAGTTTCATCTTTTTTCTTGCTTAAATACAATATAAGATGAACAATCTCAAAAGGAGATTCAAAAAGATCATTTGATACTAGCATTGAAACGAATAAAATATTTGGGAATAAACTTAAGAAGGTAGGACACACACAGAAAAACCACATACACTGAAAGGAAATGAGAAGACACTCATAGATGGAAAGATCCCAAATTCATGGGTTGGAAGATTTAATATCAATAGAACAAAGTTGGAAAGTCTCACACTTTCTGAATGTAAAATTTACTTCAAAGTTATGTTTTCAAAACTGTGATACTCGTATAAAGGCAGACATATAGATCAATGGAACAGAATGGAAAGCTGAGAAATAAACTTAGAAGAGACAGAGGGAGAACCATCCTGAAGTAGGAATTGACAATGATTTCTTGGATGTGCTAAGAAATGTACAAGCAAAAAAAAAAAAAAAATGAAAGAAGGAAAAAAGAAAGCTAAATTAGACTTCGTACAAATTAAAATCTTTTATCCAATATATATAACAACAACTTCTACAATTTAATGAAAGAAACAAACCAATTCAAAAATGTGCAAGAGTTGGAATAACATTTCTCCAAAGAAGATACATAAATGACCAACGAGCATGTTTGGAGGACCTGAGATGATGCACATGGAATCCAACTTCTACTTGTTCTTGCCAACACTTCTTTTAATGACAACCATTCTCTAAATGGGCAGTGAAATCTCGTGTT
>PVIR01018642.1:6380-33160 GCA_004026965.1 Petromus typicus | reverse complement strand
CTCTGGTCGCCACCAACTGAGTCGTTTTGCCCCATCTCCACAACACATGGCTTGGAGCCAGTTAATTACTATTGAAATTTCTGAAACTGAACTAAAATGTATGACTCTGCTATTAAGAGGTGGGTGCTGGGTATTTTGTTTCAGCCATGAGAAAGCTGACACAGAGCCCTTATTTATATGCTAAGCAAATTAGACTTCTACATGCAATATGAAAACACTTTGGGGAGAAGTAATCCCCAAATTAAAGGCTAAGTTTCACAAATGAAGAAAGGACCTCAGAACATGAGCCACTTTGGGGACTAAGTGACTGGTGTGTATTCTACAATTTATATCTGATTTCTTCCAGGTTTCAGAAGAGATCTCTTCTGGATGTAAGTAGAATGTTATCAACCTATAGGGCTGGATATTCTGAAAGAGAACAAAAGAGTAAAGACACACTCTTTTTTATTGCTGAAATTTTGGTGTGGGTGTTGGAGAGTTCCTGCAGATATTTGCTGATTTTTCCAGAAACAACTGAGTGTCTACAATCTCCGAACATTGTTTTAAGAGGTTAATGTCTATAGGGTGACATATAAAAAGCTCTAGCCTTGAAAAAATATATATATATCCTGCCTACATTCAGAAAATAAGTACTTACAAAGAGATAGGATAAGCTGAAAGAATTTCAGTAAAGATCTTCCAATTTGTAACCCACTTAGCTAAAATCTTCCTGCAGGAAAAAGAGGTGAAAATTTATTGAATATCAAATGCATTCACAAATGTTTAAGAGATTGGCAAGACATGTCTTACCTTACTTAAATGATTACTAGCATTACAGGCTGACATAAAAGGCAAAAATAAATATAAAAGGCATAATATGCTGTAATTTCTTTATTTTTGAGATAGAACTTCTTTACACAGACCAAGCTGAACTCACAAAATTGCCCCATGTTAGAGTCAAATTTGTAATTCTCCTGCCACAGCCACCAAAGTGCTGAATATAGTAGCTAACACCACTCTATATATGGCTATCATTTTATTTATTTTATTTGTTTTATTTTTTTTTATTTTTTAGGTTTTTTGAGACAGGGTCTCGCTTTGTAGTTCAGGCTGACCCTGAGCTCAGCCTCAAACTCACATCACAGCAATCCTCCTGCCTCTGCCTCCCGAGTGCTGGGATTACAGGCATGAGCCACCACGCCCGGCACTGTGGTATGTGGTACTGGTTGCTGCTGGGGTGAGTCTCCACCCCCAGTATAGTATGGGGTTACCAGGGATCGAACCCGGGTCCTTGTGCTTGCAAGATAGGCTCCGGAATCACTGAGCTAAATCCCGGGCCCTAGCATTTTATTTTTAGAGTATAAATCAATCTCTGTTCTTCCACAGTATCAGGGGTGGCAAAGCTATGGCACATGTGCTACAGTGGGCTGTCTGTCAGCACATAAGTGAATTCACTCTAGCCAAAATTTGACAAATCATCAGGATACACACAGCAGCAAAGAGAACATTAGTTGTGCAGAAGAAAGCCAAGTGGGAACTTTTACCTTTTAATAATGAGCTGTTTGTATCAGTGAAAGCTCTGTTATCGTGTTTTTCTTTTAAGACAGATGATATTAATGGAAGAGTATTCAGGTTTAATTGCAATGTTGGTCCCTTCTGATAAGTGGACTTTGGATTGCAGTTTAGGTCTTTAATCTCTAAAAGGTTCATCATCATTGTACAGTAACCACATCGGTAGTGTGTAAAACGCTACTTCAGGACACCCTGTGCAATAGCTAGTTGGGAAGAAATAGGAAAAGTCAGATCTTAGTAGTTCAAACAAGAAAAAAATTATACTCTTTGGAGGGCAGAGATTCCTACTGGCAGAAGCCCATTTGCTAGACAGAGCAGGGTGCTGAATCAGGGGGAGCTGCCGGAAAGAAGAAGCCTTTGTAGTGAGTTTCCCTCTCAAGAGCAGCTGGATCTAAGGGGTTGACAATCCAGTTATCCAGCTGAGATGGCAGGAGCTCAGAGACAGGACCACCAGAAAATAAATGACAGACACAATTGACAAAATGTACAAACCTAAGTGAAGAAGACTACATCCAAGTCCATGGAAAGGACCTCAAATTTTTGACTGAGGCAGAAGAATGGCAAGGAGAAAGAAAAAAGAGAAGAAGGCTACAACTTCATCAGCCATGGATTTAGCCAGACAGACAACTAACACTGAGACCGAAAATGCCAGGGAAGAAACACCTGATGGCCTTCATAATCATATCCAATTCTGCTGAGATTCCACTTCTGGTGGAAGCACCAGTAGGTTCTTCAAATTCCCAATGCTACATACAGGGCCACGATGGAGCAGATGGAGCACATGATGAGGCCTCTCTGCAGAGAAATAATTTCTACAAAAACGCATGATGCATCTTTTTATAGTGTTGAGGGATTCACTACCCAGTGTAATGGTGCATGCTTTATTATGAGAAAATGCTCCCAGTTACGAGAAATAATATTTCTTGTGAAATACATCTGTTTGTATATCTGAATAGTATATTTCAAAGAAATTTTTCACTTAGTAGTGTATAGACAGTTTTTTTCATGTTTCTGGGGGAAATATCTCATCATATAATGCAGAAATCAAAGTAGTTTATTTGTAAGTTCAAAATGGTGTCTACATATTAATATTGACTTATATTTTATAAGTAGTACTAAAACAGTGATTATTCCTATTATTATCATAAGAAAAATTATTCATTTGAAGTATTGTAAAAATTATCGGACACTTATTTATAACAAGAAACATAGTGTTTATCTAAACATTTAAAAATTTTAGCAATCTTAAAATATTCCAAATAGAAAACTTTTTCCCCACCAAAAGATGAACTGAACTATTGAACTGGAAAAAGGTTTTCAGCAAATTTTAATTCCTGGCTTTTATTTACTCTCTCTCTCTCTCTCTCTCTCTCTCTGTATATATATATTCACAAAGTCATATATATATATATATATATATATATATATATGTTTTAAGGGTGCGGTAAGCTATATATAATCAATTAATAAATATACTTTGTATTTGGAGATATTTAAATATATCAGACATTTTATCCTGGATTATTTGATTTTACACTGTAGAAGTCCTGATAAAATAAATGTAGAAACTTTAAAAATATTAAACAAGCTCACAAAAGAAGATAAAAGTCCCCAATAGGGCATTGTCTATAAAGCCACCAGTTGTATTTTATTTATTAAACATCCCACACTTTGTGAAATTTTTATGCTATAAGTACAAAATAAGTTTATAAATCGATTGTGTACAGTTTCAATATATGCGTTGGTTGTGGTGGATTTATTAACATTCTCTTTGTGTGGGAACCCCCAGCTGAATTGGGTCTATCCGGTTCTGAGCGTTGACCATCCACCCAAGGATTGCTAACAATGGCGTGAAGGGGAGAGGAAGAGTGAGTGTTGTGTAAGGGCTGTTTGTTTAACTGATGATTAATATGTACATAATAATATGAATTTTCAACAAGGGCAAGCAGATACAATATAAAAGCAAGAAGACAGATACTAAACTAATTTGATTAGAAGTGTACATATATCATAAAAATTAACTCTGTGTCTTATTTCTACTTGTCTTGTAGATGTTACCTCCTAGTCAAATACAACTCAGTTATAATAATTTCTGTAGTCTCTAGTATTTAATTATTTATTATCTGTGTTAGTCCTTCCTCTCAACTAGAATTTTGACACATCTGATTAGCATTGGGATAATACACTATGAGGATACACTCATTAAGACATTGCCTTGAGATTTACTGAGGTAGTTTAGTCTCAACCATTTGCATGTTCAAGCAGACAGTGAGGGAAACTTGGTGACAAATAACTATGTACAAGTTCACAACCAGCCACACACACTGGTTGACAGTAAATGAGGGTTGAATCTGAGTTTGATGGATTCCTTGTCACACACATTGTCGTAGTTAGGCAAGTGGGAACAAAGAACTGATCTAGAGGTTTTTAAAGATCTCCTTGAGATTTCACAAGAAAAACAAAATCTGTGTCTCTAGGAAGCAGCCAAATTTGATTGTATAACAAAATGATTTTAAAAAGCAAAAGGCAAAACTTCTAGGCTGGTATGATAATGCCAGTTCACCAGAGATCCTATCATTTGCTATTTTAATGTTGTCTTCTTTGTATTGAAATTTCTTTATTTGTATTTACAGAAATTTTCATAGGTCCATAGATGATGAAATGTGCAATAAAATAATTAACAAGACATTTTGCTTCTTTTTTCAGAGCCATAATTTAAAACTAGCAAAGAGAACGACATCTGGCATGTAGCAGAGCCTCACATCTTCCTGAAAACCAGTGTGATTCTTAATTTTCTACTCTAAATCCTTGCACAAAAAAACTATTGTAACTTCTATTTTTGACAATGACACTTGTGTTTATCAGAGATGACTTCACTTAGTAGTGAGAAAACACTACAAAAATATACTTTTTTTACAGAGTGCAATGTTACATGGTCTAATAAATCCTATCTATCCTAAGTTTTAAATATAGCAGCCTTTAAGAAAACTGACACCTGAATCATGAGAGTGAACTTTTAATGAAATTATAATAACATAATCAATTTTTAAATCGTTGGATTTGAGTGACTGAAATTATTGGACCATGACAGGTGTATTTTAAGTATAGATGTATTTTCATAAAGTCACAAATCATGTCAGTGTTGGCTGCAGCCTGACATCCTAGGATTGTTATGTTGAATGCTCTTACATGAATATTTTGAAAAACTTGAACACTGCTACACATAAATTTATAGTATCTGTACATACATAAATCTATAGTTATACATTCTTACCTTTGACACCCAAAGTCTGAAACAAGATTCTGTGATTGAACCTCATTGAGTTAGACCATAGTGACTTAATCATTCTATACCTTAGTTGCCTCATCTATAAAACGGCCACGATGATGATGGGCTTCACCTCATAGAGTTGTTTTTCAAATTAGATAAGTTAATAAATTGAAAGAACACAGAATATTCCTTAATCTATAGGAAGTACCCCGTGAAGACTCTCTAATATCATAAAAATAGCCTTGTGAAATGGAAATACCCTTTTCACTGACCACACAGTTTACAGAAATGCCATAAATATATTTTAATATACATCACAGATCTTGACACATGTATCAGTTATTCTCCGTATATATCTCTGGGAACTTCAGTGCCTCAAGCCAACCTGATATAGATTCCTATTCATTCTCTGTACAGTACACCATGATGAAACACTGGAGAAAGAACATTAGGGCCAACTGAGATATGCTCTTCTGAGTAGCTGCAAGCTGTTTGATCATTAACTCAAGGTATCAATCTGTCACTCTCTCAAGTCAAAACGTCAATCAATCAGACACTATCTACACTATACTGCAAAATGTGGTTTGAAAGAATATAACTGTTTTCAAATAATTTATAATTGAATTTTAATTTCTTTAAAACTGAGTCAAGAAAGAATTTATTCTCACAAGGAATATTATCAAGGAACATAAGTAAAGGTCAAATGAAATACACCAAAGAGTAGAGAAATTTTTAAACAATGGATTATTGTTCAGAACTTCATCTTATTCAGTCATTCATCAAACATAGTTAAAAAGTATGTTTCTCCATGATGTACTTCCAAATAGAAAGTTTTCTCCTAGTCAAAGATGAATAGAACTGGAAAAAAATGATGTTCTGTGAAATAAGATACACATAGAAAGATAAATATTGTGTATTCTCACTTATAGGAACTAAGATGCTGATCAGTTACATGGAAGTAAGTAATGCAGTGGAGATTACCTGGGTGTGTGAAGGGAGGAAGGGAGGAAAAGGAAGTGGACTTACTGAGCACCAAAACCCTGGTGAGGGGGAAATTGTTCTAGTATTATCTAGCACAGAAGGGTAACTATAGTTGACAGCATTTAATTATATATTTCTAAATAACTGAAGAAGAAGACTGAGCATATAAAAATGATAATATTTGAAGAGATGTAAGTGCTAATTTTCCAGATATTATGATTGTATGTAGTTTACAAGTATTAAATTATATTATACCTCAGGCATAGCTGTAAATATGTCATCTAAAATTTTTCTAAAGAGGAGAGAGCACTGACTAGCTTGTCAAAATGTCTTTCGATATGTTTAAACACAATGGAAATAGCTTATTGTGTTAGGTGTATGTATCACTAGATCTAAGAGATTATCACTGCTAAAAGCACTTTACAGTTTTAGAAGCAAGAAAATTTGATCAGAATTTATTCTGCCTAAAAGTAAAATAGATTAAGATGTGTTTGGTATAAAACAGGAAATTTGTCTAGGTAGACACAAGGATAGGTCCCCAATCTACTGTCTATTAAATTTGATATATCCATTCCCATTTTCAATAACTTTTTATGAAAGGTAATTTTCAGTAGTGCTTTCTTCCCCATTTGGTAGTTGGTAGGTAACAGAGAGCTGATTTCCCTCTGTACTGTCAAGACAGAGCATTGTGGGTAAGGATCTCTACAGAGGTTTGGAGAAGGACAGTACACAGTATTTCAAGGTAAAACAAGAAAATGACCTTCTTATAGATATGAATAAGAAAATTAAAATGTACATCATTTTATATATTTAAATTTGAAAGATAGTTGAATCTTCTCTAAAAAGAATCTATACTAGTAATGGTGAAAGGAGATTTTTTTTTTTTGGAAGAATCTAAAAAAGGTACCCTGGTGTTACCTTCAATGTGACTTTTACTTACTTTTGGAGCATTGCCTCTAACTATTTTAGAAATGGTGTGAAAATTTTAGATAAACATCTTAAGAATGTCAATGCTTTGGATATTGAACAGATATATTACCAGATGCAACTGCATTTATCAATCAACACTTTTATCAAGTGTTATCCTCAAAAATACACTTACTTCTTAGTACTACATGGACAACACATTATTTTTCTGTATTTTCTTTTATATTTCTATAGTTTTAAATTTCTTGCTTAATCTAATATAATTATTTAAAATCAGTAGAGGTTGCACACAGTGTTCAGATATATTTTGATTAACACTAGAAATCTTATATGATCATGATTAATTAATGAAATGCATGGAAACTTATTTTGCATTATTCTTTATTCAACTGTTCAAGTTTTAAAGCACATAAAATCAAAAGGCCTTGATTTCCTACATATTTAATTTGTATTTTATTTAAAATTTAGGTAGTAAAGAAAAATATTTTATTATGTTTTGCATATTTGAACTTCTTCAGACATAATTCTTTCACAGTTCTTTGATGACCTTCATTATCTCAAAAGTACATTTTTAGAATCTGAAAATCACCTAACCAAAGAGGGCTTAACTCATTATATAGTCAAAGAGAAGATTGAAAAGCTTAATGATGTCTCCAAGCCATACAGCTAAGAGTTGTATAGACAGAATTGAAAATCAAGATTTTCAGACTGCAACATGTACATTCGTTCTAATACACTATTGATTTCAAAGTCAGAAATTGCCTTTACTAATTATTATAGATAGATGCGAACAAAATCTCCAATCGACAATGTTATATTGGAATTCCTATCAAACACAATTATTTCAGTGAAACAATAAAAATTGTTCTGTTGCTGAACTGAATTCTGCTTCCCTCTCTCACTTTTGTTTTTATTTCAACCTCCACCAACAAGAGACATTACTTTACATTATAGTAATTGTTTTTTCACCAATTATTAAAAGAAAATTAAATGTTCAGATTTCTCTTTCATGTTAAAGGCATAATTTCCATCAAATCACTTGATATTGCATAATTTTCTTGTTTAAAATAACTTCATTGGATATTATATATTTTTCCAAGTCTCTACAACGTTTGAGACTGAAAACTGGTATGACTTGTTGTAAATTAGGGAGTAACAATTTATACCCTTTCAACTTATTTAGCTCTCCTCTTAGATCAAAAAGCTTTTAAGGAATACATGTATATTTCTTGAGATTATCCACATCAAGATCATGTCTTCTATAAATAAGAACATTTTTTCTTCTCCTTTTACAATCTCATCCATTTCTGTCCTTTAGTATATCATTATGGCACAATGGCTAGTTCATGTCAAGTTGGCTCCACTATAATCTTTAGCAATTCCATAACACATTTGTTTCTGTTGTAAAGGTATTTTGTAGGCATAATTAATATCTACAATCATCTGACATTAAGAAGATTAACTTTAAGAACCTGAGTCAGTTGACATAATTAGCTGGCATGTTAAAAGAACAGAAGTTTCTTTGAGGAAAAAAGAAATCTCAAGTACAAACTGTAGCGTTAGCTCCTGTTGGATAGCTCATAGCCTTCCCTTCCTGAAGGCTTACGCTGTGGATCTGGGACCCACCTATGCAACCTCCACAACCACATAAGCCAATTCCTTTTAATAATATACATGACTCCTTTCTGGTACAAAAAGCCTCATATCAGTTTTCCTATTGCACTTAGTTTAGCAAAACATTACTTGTCTATGACTTAGGTTAAGTCACTGATGGATGGGAGAATTCCACATTTCCTATATCTGATGTGACTACTGTACATTTAGTCAACTGTGTAAGTTATAGAAAAGAAGATAAGTCTATTTTCCCTGCTGTGTATTGATGGGTTTTGTAAACATTTTTAAACAAAAAGATGAGCACAATATACAAGTGAGTATATATATATATTTTTTTCTCCAATATAACTTGTCAACAATGAATTAAAATATTATTGAAAAATATAAAATACTATTATCCCACAAAAGTGAAATTGAATTTGAATGTCACAGTTGCTTAATTTGTGTCAATTTAATATTTTAATATCTTTTTTATGTTTGTGCGGAACAACTCAGAGTTCTATTATTGTGTTCATGCTCCGTGCAGATCTTCTGTAGTGAGAATATCTCATTGACCCCTGTGGTACAAACTGAGGTGGACAGTGGTGCAGAGCTTCAGCACAGGTGGTAGGGCTCTTCTCAATCCTGCATCTCTACACTCCAGAGCAGGTTTAAGACCTAGTCTCACAGTAAAATACCTGTGTTTTCCAAAATAATCACTAGTGTAATGTCCATGTGTGCCTTATTCGCCGCCTGCTTAAGGGAAAACAGTTTACAGCTAATTTCCAAAATTGTTCTGAGGGTTAATTTATATACTTCTTGGTACCTTTTAAACCAACAAAACCCTGTTCAATGATAAACACTTATTATTGCTGTACTTTTATAGTCACTGACTTCCTATTTAACTTTATCAATTTAAAATCAATTTAAATCATTTTACTTTCTAGCATAAGTAAATAACTTCTAGCTCTCTCTTGCAATGACAACTCCTCGCACTAGTGGCAGTTTATTATCTGTTAAGTGTTCTGGGAGGTGAATTGACAAGGAAAATGAATTAAACTTTCAAGAGACTGACTTCTGTATCAACATTTAACTTTACAGAGCAATGTTACTTGACTATATTTAACAGACTAGTTAGATAGATGAGCAGATGGATAAGTAGATAGAACAAAAATTAGTTCTCTAAGTATTATCATGAGACCTACTCATGATATTTCTTGCTCCCCAGAATTCCCTAGATCAGAAACTGCAACATGGTGTGTCAGTTATCAGTAACCTCCCAAATAGAGCACTGTAACACTGACTGGCCATCATGCTGATTTTGCCAGATTTGAATTACAGCACTTATTAAACTTGAACCTGTCATTTTTATTCCTCAAATGCTCTTTCTGACTTTGATTATTAAATTCCATCCTTCTAATCATTAACACTGAATGTCCCTATGACTCTTTTGGGTGATAGACCAGAGGTAGGACTTGAATAGCATAGCTCTTGCACACATGCCAACTTCTGGCAGTGCTGATTTCCTCCAAGCTCAGAAGGACATCCTGCATTTAGAGAAACATTGACTCACAAAGGTGAAGATGAACAACTAGGTGGCCATCAGACTGAGAGTTAATGAAAAGCTTTGTTATAGTCTTGGCTTACCAGGCTTCCTAGAAGTCTTCAAATTACCTCCTACATAAACTGATGCTAATACAGTAATTGTACAAGTCTCTTTTTAAGAGCCACTATGCTTAGTCTTAAAAGGAATTTTCAATCTTTGGGGAAAACATTTTTCATCTATATTAAGAATAATTTGTTTCATACCTATGCTCCAGCTCTGCTTCTCAGCAAAAGAAAATGAGCTGTTCTGCATTGTTTCCCAGTGCAAAGAAAGACATTTAATTTCCAAGGCAATGTATAGTAACTTAGAACAATGTGTAGAATCTAATGCAGAAAATGTATACAACCACAAGATGAGTGGACTGTCTCATTTACAGAAAATAACCAGACCCTCATAATTCATTTTCTTCTATACAAATTGAGCAATATGACAAAGATGGGAAATGCTTTCCTCTCACATGGAAAAAATTACCTGTGAAGATATGCTAATCACATTAGGCTGATGCATCCAGATGTAGCACATTGTTCTTTTTCCTCTGTTAGGAATATTCTTTATTACTGCTGTGATCAGCTAAGAGAAAGAAATAAAGTTCTTGTTTTAATGAAAAGGCTTGAATTTGGCTAGAGAGAGATTGAGCTGTGACCTACGAATTTGAAACCCAATGACAAAAATTTAAATAGGAATCTATAGTGCCTTTACATTATAAATATTTTATTAGGTTGTTTAAGTTATTGCTAGCTAGAAGCTGCATGCAAAAATGATTGATTTTTTTCAAGTCACGAATTGATGTCCTTTTCTTATTTTCCATGTGAATCAAGCTTAAATCACTTATCTTTTCCTTCAAACATTTGGCCTGAGAATCAAGGATGAAATACAAGACATTTTCCCCTATTTCTCTCCATTCTCATCTGCACAAAGAGTGTGCTTTGATGTGTACTTGAAGGCAGATTCTTTTGATTATTTTTTAAACTCTTAGTCTATGCTCTAATCAGGTTTTAAAACTGTGCTCCTGCATTACCATTATGTATGCGCTCACCAGTGCTGAGCTAATGGGCTAGGATGAGTCAGATCCCCATATACTTTTATGTTTTCCCCCTTAGTTTGTCTTCATTTCAGATTGAAAACTCCCTTTACTTAGCCAATTTTTTTTAAATGAACTTCATAAATTTCCTCACGTAAAGCACAAGCAGCAGAATTTATTTAAAGTGGGAAACTTTTTTTTTTTCTCCCAATACACTCTTGTAGATTTTGCTGTAAAAGGAAATCAGTCTTAAACAGGCAGGGCTTCTTTGCACTGAAAGAAAATTAAACTCTGCCGTCCCTGTGCATACTGCATGCCTGGCGAGCTTTCCATATGATTTCTACCTTGACGACCATCGCTCAGCCCTGAAGAACTCAGGGGCGAAGGAAGGTCAGAAATGTATGAGGAGAGCAACAAAAATCAAGATGAACTGAAAATGACTTAATTTCCATACATATTTCACCCATAAGTGTGAGCCCAAAGAGGAAAGCAGTCACCCATCTTCCCTTTCCCAAAACCTTTCCCTAAAGCCATACTTCAGTGAAAAAATGATTTAAAAGAAAAAAAAAAAAAAAAAAAAGCTTTTGCATTGAGTTCAGTTAGCTTTCTCAGATCATTTCTCATAAGGAATCCTGTCTGCCTATGGTTTTTTTGTCCACCAGAAATACTTGACCATAACACTGACGTAGATATGAATAGAATTTTATAGGTACATGAGCAACGTAGCACATATATACCGTTCAGTCCCTAGTCAAAGATGTTTTATGGTAACTGATGAGAACAAGCTCAGAAGCTAACTGACTGGGTAATGTTCTTCCAGTGAACAGCATGTAACAGATAAAAATTGTCTTTAGATTTTGAACTTGTGTTATTTTCAATGTAACCATTTGCTCTGAAAGATGCCCTGACATATCTTCATCTGGATATGTGTTCATTCATGTCCTTATACATGGAAGCATCTTCGCTGGAGTTTGTGCACTGCTGGGGTTATTTCTGAGGAGCTACCTTCTTGAGAATCTTTTTTTGAAATTGGTACATTACATGTACATATAGTTTAATATATATAGTTATATATAACATTATATAATATATATATGTATGTATGTGTGTATACATATATGTGTGTGTGTATTATAATCACAATCAACATTGAGAATTTGTACCAGTACATGACATATCATAATTCTCTTTTTTCTCATTCCTCTGCCCTCCCTAAAACCCCTACCCCTAAATACATAGGCTTTGTTTCCTTCTTTATTTTTCCTATCAAATATTTTCTTCCCCTTCTTTACTTACCCTTAGCCTCTTGTCAATTTTCCTTTGGAACATTTTCTTCTTATTTCACAATACCTATCAAACATTTGAGAACTCAATTGCACTTTCAGTTTCTCATACCAGAGAAATGATATGGTATTCACACATCTGTGAGCTATTTTCTCACTTATATGTATTCCTCAGGGTGTGTCCATTAGCATACAAATGACCCAAATTTATTATTCTTTATAGCAGAGTAATACTCCACTTTATTTTTTTTTTAAATTTTTCTTTATCCAGTCTCCTGTTGATGGGCATTTGGACTTTTTCCAGGAATTAGCTATTACAAACAGAACTGCTATAAACATGGGAGTGAATATGTCACTGTTATATGAAACTTTTAATATTTTCATGTAGATACCTAGCAGAGGAATAACAGGAGGTCTTCTCCACTAATTTGCTTGAGGCAAGAATGCAAGACCAGGAGGGTTTTAAATTTCATATTATAACTTCTATCTTTTTAAATAAAAAATAATTCATATTCATTATATTTAAAATAGAGATAAGCAATGAAGATAAAGTTATCCACAATTATATGTAAGTGAAATTTTATTTTTTTCAACTAAATGTAGACTGAGAAAAATAGAAGAGTATCCAAAGACCTCTGATACAACTGTTGCCTGTTTTTCCCTGTTCTTATCCTTTTAGATCATCATAACTCTAACTATAAAAATCATAAAAGTAACAGTGACCTAGTGCTACTATTAAATTGAAAATCTGCAGATTTTAGGATTTCATCATTTTTTTCAGTAATATATTTCTGTTCTGTTCTAATACTGATTACAGATCTTAGCCTATTTAAACTGCCTAATTCTCTTTAAATCCATGAGAGCTCCACAGTCTTCATAATCTTGACATTTTTGAAGGATATAGAGAAGAATGAAATCATCATTTACAGGAAAATGAATACAAGTGGAGGCTGTGTTATTAAGAGAATTAGTCAATACAGAAGTTTGTCACCATATGATTTTTCTTGTATGAGAAACTTAATCATTAAAGTAGAGAGATAGTAGGACAGGCAGACTTTTTAGAAATATAGAATGGAATCAGGGATGGGGAATAGGAGGAAGTCTAAAGAGAAGGGTAAAGTTATCAAAAATAATCAAGATATGTTATATGCAAATACTCATTCCCCAAAATAAAATGACCACTATGTATTGCAAACATACACTACAATAGTTTTTTTAAAAGTACTGGTCAAGACTTTCACTTTGGTGTGACTAATACCTCTCAAAGGAAATATGGTGGAGTAGCTTTGTTGGAAATGTGACTCCTGAGGGTGGTATGCAGGGCATACAATGTCACCAGACCCTATCCTTGGGAAGGCAGCCTTGCCTCCTTACATAAGGCAGTGTCCCCAGTTTTCTTCACTCCATAGATGCCACTTTCTTTTGCAATAAATACAGATATTGGTATATAACTTTTTCAGATTGTGAAAGGAACATATCTTTCAAGATTTATCTCATGAATTGTAGTGTTCATTGCATCCTACAAACAAAAATTATTATTACATGTCTGTTTCCCTCACTTGACTTTTGCCAATTGAAAGTTTTCTGTAAAGGGAAGTTATTCCCCATCCCTCATTTAGTGAACTTGTCAAGTTATTTATTTATAGTATATCAGCTTAGACTCATAGGTATTTACTTTACAAATTTTCATTCATTACTCTTAGGGTAAGCAGAATAAAGTTTCCTAAAAGAATAAATGTGCGTCTTGAATATATCATCTTAAATGGAAAGAGACATTTTTCAAATGTAACAATGAAAAGGACAGATCTTGAGATGAATGGACTATTCTGAATTATTTAGTGATCACTGTCAAGTCATAGAACTCTCTAGAAAAGGAAGTGAAGATGAACAAGACACACAGACACAAACTGAGGGAGACTTGACTAGTTCATGCTACTTTTAAGGATGATAGAAGGAGGCCACAGACCAAGCGACACAATAGCCTGGAGAAACCCCATCATTCGCTGACAAACAGAAGTACAAATAGCAACAGAGACAAGTAGTTTTCCCTACAGCCATGAGACAGGCAGGCAGGAATGAAGAGACTGATTTAGTGAGCTGAGACCTGTGTAGGTTTCTGACCTATCACAAAATGATTTATTTGTGGTGTTTGAGTCACTAGGTTTAGGGTAAACTGTTGGGACAATAATATAAATAGTACTAAAATCATACTTTCTTCCTGACCTCAAAATAGTCAAGCTTTTTTACTGCTGATAGGCCTTTTGATCATCTCAATAGTAGGTAGCACATCCTCATTTAAATCAACTGTGCATCAACTTCATCTTAGAATAACTAAGTTGGAAGTTCTGTGATTTCAAACATAGAATCTATCGTAGATTCCCTCATCATTTTCAGAGGAAAACCATGACATTAAATAGTTTATCCTGTCATCATTACAACAGTAGATTTGAAAGTATCAAGACATTGCTCTGTTCCACTCATTCTGATGCAGGAGAACTAGGAATATGCGTGTGTGCACATGTCTGTGTCTGTGTATGTGGGTGCGTGTTTCTGCCCTCTTCGGGCCTGAACTCTTGACTTAAAGATAAGTGAGCAGTAAGATACATACATTTGCTAGTTCCCACCTGGTCCAGTTTACAAAGTGTACTGTTGAAATTTTAGGTCTATACTAAAGTCTACACACCTGATTGAAATGGTGAGTATTTTTTTCAGTAATATAAAAACTAGATTTTTTGAGATCTCACTTGAAAAGAATTGTACTAAAGAAAGCTTGTACTAATATCAATGTATTGCATAAGATCACATGATAAGCAGGATTCACTGTACATTTAAATAGGCAAATTAGCTGCAAAATGAAAGAAAAGAGATTTGTTAAATAAATGGTTAGACTACTCCTGAGCAATTATCCATAACTCAGATTGGCTTGTCCTGGCTCTATCAAGATCTCACATGCTTCCAAACTATTCTAGAAAAACATGATTATTTGTGTAAAAAGAGATTACTTCATTGCTGTGGAATATATAAAATACTTTTGCTCTGGAAAATAGTCCTTACAGTAACTCCAGTGTCTGAGGGAGAAGGATTCATGACTCATAAATGTCAGTTATCTTCAAAGCACAATCCCTTATAATAAAGATTGTCTTTTCATTTTATTTTTAATTTCCTTCCTAAACTTGCTGGTAGGATCATTTAAATAGAGAAAGTATATGATAATTCAAATTAAATATGTATATATGATAATTGAATAAAACAATACAATGAATACTATATGTTTATTTGTTATATAGAGTACATGCATTGTTATTTCTACAGATACAAAATATATTAAAATTATTCACAAGTGTAAAAAATAAGAATAAAATTCAACAAAGGAAGACAAATAATTTTTGGAGATATTTCTTTGAGGAAATAAAATTATGTGAGACAGAGACTAGTAAGTAATATAAACAGTGAGAAAAGTTCTTGTAAATCTGACCTAAGTTAATATATTTGATAAAGTCATTTCTGTTTGATAGTGGCATAAGTGGTATCTAATTTGAAATATTCACTTAAGTTTGTGAATTCAACAGTTGATTGATCATTTTAAATTTCTTTTTGCTTCATAGGCCAATCTTTTTCTTTCTCTCTTTTTATTAAGGGATTGTTCTTCTCAACAGAATCCACAGAGGGTTTTCACACAAAACTGTTTGCAAGTGTATTTTCTTTTGTTTGGTACTTCATGCAGTTTTAGGAATTGGAATAACTTAATATTATCACCTTAAGTGGAAAAATCAGAGCTTGGCTATATTGGCTATATTTTATCCCTATCAGTATTGTTTTCTTGTAATTATTACATCTATATTTTGCCCTCTAAACAATACCAGGATTATTTCCATAGTATGGTCCAAAAGTAAAGCATCAAGAATTCGTACTTCATCTCAAAATTTGTGTTTAGCTAAGAACTAACTATATACATTGACATTAGTGTTAAAGACTTATACAGGTTACAAACTTAGTAGAGCCCTTCTATCGTTAGGAATTTTTTATTTTTTGAGACCGAGTCTTGTTTTTGTAGTCCAGACTGGCCCTGAGCTCATCCTTGAACTCACAGCAATCCTCTGCCTCTGCCTCCTAGGTTCTGGGATTACAGGTATGAGCCACCATACCGGACACTGCGGTATGTGGTTCTGATTGCTAGTGGGTGTGAATCTTGACACCTGGCATTGTTGTATGTAGTTACCAGGGCCTGAACCCGGGCCCTTGCACTTGCAAGGCAGGTGCTGGAACCACTGAGCTAAATCCTTGGCCCAGGAGATATTTTCTGAGGCCTTTCCAGTGGACATCTAAAGTATGATGGTACTAAGCCCTCTATATATGCTACATTTTTTCTACACATGCAACCCTAGATAGATTACTGCCCTTATCTCTTTCAAAATAACCTTCTTAAAGGAAGGTAGGGATAAGTAAAGAAGGGAAAGAAAAAATTGATAGTAAAAACAAAAAGAAACAAACTTATGCATATGGGCTGGGTGTAGGGTGGGCAAGGGAATGGGAAGAGTGAGAATGAAGTAGTGTCATGCACTGGTGCAAACTCAATGTTGATTGTGATCATGATGGACCAATAAAATCAACTAAAAATGAACAGAGCAAAAAGAGAAGTAACCTCCCTTTCAACACCTCACTTCTATTTTCTTCTTAACCATTTTTTAAATACAGTTGGAGCCTTATTTTGCCTTATTTGAATAATACAAACTAACCAGGCCACACAGTCCTTTTTCCGTTCACCACACAGAACCTGCAGGGTGACTTATGAATCCTTCCCTTTGGTTCATATTTGAGACATTGGTAACCTAAGCAACTTTATATTTTTGGTCTTCATTTCACAAAGCATAATAACTCACTAGAGTTAACTGGCAGCCAAATTTTATAAGACAGGTATTTTCCTGCAAAAATTACTGATGCACAAAACAAAATACAGCTTCAAATAAGTATGCATTAAGAGAAAAGGTACATAATTTCTGATATTAAATTATACATCTCTTTCTTGCTAATTAAATATTTGGACTTAATCATCTGTAGAAGTTCTAATAGTAACCTATCTACGGGGTCTGGAATATACTGCTTTGCTACCGATTCTTTTTTTTTTTAATTGAAATCTTTATTGGTACATTACATATACACATCAAGATTGTACTCAACAATGAGAATTTGTGCCAGTATATGACACAACTTAATTGAAGCAGTAGTAGAGAAGAGAAAGCTGAACTTGGACTTAATAAAAATTTGAAGGCACTAAAGATCATGCAATGTTAAAAAATATGGCTAGACAAAATAACTAAAAAGATTCTTACAAAAGGAAACAGAAAGAAGCACAAAACTTTCTTTTGACTAAAAAAGGATAAACTAATATTATAAATGAAGCAACATATATATGTTGTAAACAACATATATATGTTATTTGTTTCATATATATTTGTTATTTGTTTCAAATATATATAATATATAATATATCTATAATATATATTATATATAATACATATTATATAATATATATTTTATATATAATATAATACAATATATCTATATATTTAAACTATTGAATATGTATTTTGGGGCAGTATTTGAGCTTCTCTATTTCCTATTTGTCTGTCTTCCTTTTTACTCTTTGTATATGTATTTCTCCTGCAATATTTAAACTTGTGTGTCTGACTCATTTCACTTAACATGTTCTCAGGTTGCACCTATTTACCTATGAATGCAGCAAATTTATCTTTCTTTATGTGCGCAGTATCCTGTTGTGCATCAGTACACAAAGGATGGACATATGCACTATACCCAAGATCTAGCTATTATAAATTATGCTGCTAAAATACAATTTTAAGTCTTCCAATCTGAGTAACTACTTTGAACATGATGATATACAGGGTATTAACTATGGTTATTCTTTTATTTTTTGTTATAAAACTTTGTTTTACTTCTCATACAATAAAAAATCATTAGTAAAGATGCAATATATACAGTTCAAAGCATTATAAATTAGTCTTTCATTGCTTTCTTATATAGCCCATCTTCTAATCATCCTCAAAGGAAAAAGTTGCTTCTAATTCAGAACTGAACAGATTGTGTAGTCGAACATGTAGATACAAGATTATAATCCTGCTTATTCCAGATTCTATCCATGCAAGTTGTCACCTAAGCCTTACTACTGACAGTTATAAACCAATATGCTAAAAATGTGCATTTGGATATTTATACCTAAGCATTGAAAACATTGCCTTACATCTACATTTGCAGCTGTTTTAATTTTATTTTATACCCATCAGAAGAACCTAATATTGCTATATTAAATTTGATACTTCGGATTTAATTCACCCATGTTTTAAAAATTGTAATCACAAAATTAAAATATCTATTATTTTCTTTCACCTTATTATATTAGAAATTTTAAAACCATGTTTTTCATATCTTATTCGAGGTCTCTGATAAAAATTTTGTTGAAAAACAACTAAACATTGATATTTTGTTTAATATCAATGTGGTCGCTACTACTAAATAATGGATTTTAACACTTAAAACTACAGAAGCGTTATGATCATTTAACTGACTTTGTGAAATTGGGAAATGCAATATCCATCCACACACAATCCAAAGAAAATGAGCTTCTCACAGAATTTATTTTTAGCAAACACTGTGGTTCTCATTTATTACATTTTTGTTTCGATTTATTCAGCCTTTACTTAAGTAGTTTACACTAAATCCTGAAAACAACATGCCGTACCTTCTTCTGTGTTTTCCTATCTTTATTCTTCATTTCCTTTGAAATTTTGGAATGTGAGTTACTATTTTCAAACTCCAAATCCAGACTACTTTGCACGATTTCCCAAAGGTCATCAGCAAAAGCAATTCCAATCCCATACTCTGTAAATATAGTTTATCTAACCTTTCAAATTAACCTTCCTCAAAGCATCTATTGGGTTTGAGTCTGAAAGTTGTTTTTGTTTTTTTTTTTTTCCCTTTTTGAGAATTACTTTACCTTGAAAATCCATCTCCAAGTTTAAAAAATTGTTTTACAATGATCAGCTGTAGTTATGAATTGTTTTTAATATCTCTATCTTCAATCTCATCTTCTCAGTGCTAATTTACTTTATATATACACTTACCTCCAACAGAAACTTGAAGCTTTTCCTTTCTCCTTCATGAAAACGAAACCTGTGTGGACAAGCCACATACAATGACAAATGACACTGTGTAGGTTAAAGTAATGGGCGAAGAGATTTCCTTTTAATAACTGGTACCAGGCCTCGTTTGGGGCTGTATTTGTTTCAAAATATATCTTTTGGTTTACTTCTCCCACGCACCGGTTCGATCTGTGGATACCTCACACTCAGGAAGAGTTCCTGATCTGAGAGGCGTGTGGAGATGTGCGCAATGCCTCCTAGTGGACAGAGTGATCAGTGCAGATCGCGAGGACTAGCGGAGTTCCAAACAAGCTGGAGCTTATTAAAAAATATTCAAGTGGCTTTATTTTCTGAGCATACATCCCAAAACAATTGATATTCAGAGTAGTTACCAAGGATTTAGGGGATCTGACTCCTCTAAACGCTAGAATCTTAGTAGTGAGATGTCTATCAATAGTACTCCCACCCCTACAGAAACAAGCTTTTTTATATTACCCAAGAAACATCATCTCCAGCTATGTATACTGTGGGCCCTAAGAACTGGTATTATTATAATTTTCAAATATAATGATGTTAATGTCTACAATTCACTTATGATTTACATTATCTATGACGTATAATACATTTTGAAAAGTATATAGATTTTCACTGAAATAGAAGAAACATTGATAGTGCTTTACAATTATCTGTAAGATTAGAATAAACTCTCCTCCCCACCCCCCCCAAAAAAGCTAGCAGACAACTGGTGAAAGTATGAGCAAAACACTCAACTACAAGGCATCCGGGAAGGGGAAGATTACTAGAACCTTTGCAGTTAAATTCTATTTCCTGTGAGCCCATCATCACAGGGTGAATTAATTAAAAGTTAAAAAAAAAAAAACTAGAATTAGAAAAGCAGCTGAGCATGGGCCTGATCCATGATATTCTGCGCAGCCAAGAACTGGACCACTTGCCAGACTTTCATTTATACGTGTCCAGTTACAAAAGACTCAGAGGGTAGGACAGTAGTCCTTGATGAACTCTGAAGATCCCAGAGAAGTTCTGCCCTGAAGCACCACAGTCTGAGGGACCCGCAGAGTCACCACCTTCACCAAAGGTGAAGACAAGAGGCAAGTCCTCAGATCCAGAAGTTTCACAGCCGGTCCACAGGCAGGAAAGCTCGGCCCATACAGGCCCAATTGTGCATCAGGACTGCTTTGACTCTGAACTATGTAAAAATAATTTACTTAACAAATTACCAAATAATCTCATGTCGATTTGATTTCCAAAGCACCTGTGGAAACCACCCATATTTCTTGACCTCTCATTATCCTTCAATTAAAAATACTGTCATTTTACATGGATTGGGCTTCTAACTAGTTTTTAGTTTCTATCCTTCCTCAGTTTTAATATATGTGCTGCATCCATGTACCAGAGATACTAATAGACTAAGTTTTAGACTAAGTTTAGATAGACTAAATTTAGATAGACTAAGTTTTATATTCCTGTTACATCTTTCCTGAGGTGAGATGTATAAGTGTATAAGGAACAATATTGTTCCATAATTAGCAAATAAAGATGAAAGCCATCTTTCATGGAGGAAAATTTTTAAGTCTGAAGATAACTGAGGAAGGAACAGTCTAGAATTTTGATAGACATCTAATTCATTTAATAGATGACCAAGAAGCCTTCAGATTCAGAGAAGAAAAGTCTGACTGACATTAAAAATGAGGAATGAATATGAAATAGGTATTATGCGAAGGGTTAGAGAGAAATGAAGCAGTGCTCCTACTACTCCCTAGACATGGAAAAAAAGAAGCCACACACATTACAGTCACTGTTATAATCGATAGTGGTCTTCTAAATATAAAATATTTTAAATTGAAATAAGGGATAAGTAACACTTCAGAGTAAAGTAGCCTGAAATCTGGAACTTAAGAATATCAGTAAAATGTTTTCTTAGCCTAAAATGAACACAATCTATGGAGAATTCTGTCTAAACACATAAACAACTATCCTCTGAATTACTTTGTATTAAATATGAATGAAAAGTACTCAGTAGTTCAGAGAAGCTTTCCTCATGGAGAAGGGTAATCAAAACAAGAAATTTCCTGACAGTGTATATAATTTAACAAATAAAAATTTGGAGGGAAATAAATTTGTAAATTTAGGGGACTATACTTAGAAAAAAGAAAAATTGTGAATAAATAAATACTAGGCTGAAAAGGAAACCAATGAGAAATATGTTAAAGAACAAAGCAGCAAAATGTTCTTAATATAAACAATATGCTTTATACATAAACTGATCATAAGTTATATATATAGCATAAGTAACTATACATACATATGAAAAGTATCTTAACTGAGAAATATTGATCAACTAAAAGGAGCTAAAGAGAAAGAAAATAATACAAAATGGCTTTGGAGAATATTAGAAAGTACTTAATCAGAGCTTACAGATTAAAAAAAACCCTAAAACTTTATCCAGCAGGATGAATAAAAATGAGTGATTCACACCCTAAAATTTCCCATTAACAATGACAAAAGATAGTTCCAGACAGGACATAAAAATCATATTATTTAAAAGTGGGTGCACATATGAAGATTTTTCTATTAATCTCTATTTGAAAAATGTCTGTAAATATAAAAGAAAAAAATAATCAAAACCTATAGCAATTAGAGGTTAAAAATGAGATAGAAATACAGACTTTTTCTACTAAAAATCTCCCCATTATTTGTCTTATATACCTCTTCTTGTGTGTTATTAAATATGTACATCAGTGCAATTAGGAGTAACAAGAAAAAGACCCCAAGGACTGATTGTATAAACCCAGAGAGGGAGATTCCAGGATTATTTCTAGTGACACTGATATGATTTAGATGACATTAATTGAGAAACTAGAAGAACATGGCCTTCCATGACAAGGCCTTTGATAGAAAATGTTTTCAACTATTTTCAAATATTTTCAACTCTGTGTTAGGTAGATATCTAGGCGTTTTGTGTAAATGAACGTGTTCATTCATCATAATAGCCCTATATAGATATACTATTACTGACACTAGTTTTTAGATCAGACTATTCAATTAATATAAGTAGAAGTTTTATTAGCAAAATCTCCATTTGAGGTCACTCGATCTATTTGCAAGAGCAAGAACAAAAATTGAATACGAAAAATAGAAACAAAAATCAAAATATAATAACAGGAAGAAAAAAAACACCTTCAAAGTACACTGTGTGAGCTTGCAATAAAAAAATTTATATAACAAAAGTTAATAAATGTAATGGGTTTTAGCTTTTTAATTGTGCATAACATTTATTCTCAATCCTAATAATTACCATAGAATAAAAAAATTCACATTTGATTCCTTTAGAGAAAAATAGTAAAGAAGAAGCAATCGAGCACACATTCTAAACTACGTCAGTGGTCTAACTTCTTACTTGGTGAGCCAGGAGAGAATAAGTTGTTCATGCTTATATCAGCATTTTGCTCTTTCTTCTGTTTTTCCATCCTTCTATTCTCAAGAATATGTGTCTTTGTCTGCACTGTCTTCTCACGCTGGGACATCCTCTATCATCTTTTCATATCGGGACAATCTGTATCATTTTCGCTCCAATGTGCTGAGCTCATCAGTATAGAGGTCCTTTTTTGTTTATTTGTTTGTTTTTGTGGTACTGGGGATAGAACTTGGGCTCTTGTGCCTGCAAGGTAGGCGTGGTACCATAGAGCTAAATCCCTGGCCTGAAGTTCTATTTTTTGGTACAACTTTTATCAGCAGTTAGCTGGACATATTAGTCTGTGTGTGCGTATTTGTGCTTGTCTGTCTCTAATTTGACTGTAAACTCAACATTCTGGTAAGACTTATAACCATTCAGAATCATCATCTTGAATGTCACAATACAAAAGCAAAATAAAAAATGAAAATACAACATGAAGATGTAAATATGAGATGCGAAAAAGTAGAAGTGAGATAGGAAAGGTGTGAAAAAGTAAAGTTGATGATATCCTTATCTCAAAATATGTATGTCAGGAGACACTGTCTATAGACGATGTCATAAAAAGCATATACAAGTATTTCATTCAACATTCATCTCCTTAGATCTGTTTACACTCTGACTTCAATGAGTACTTTGTTGTACATCCAAATTCCAACTCCTCCAGAGTTACTGAATCAGCTTGACTTTCACCTATCCCTGTAGTGACATAACTGTAATTGGCTAAATTTTCCAAGTTAGATACTATTCAGTCTTTCACTTTCCAGCTTTCCAAAAATTGTTTCTCACCTTTCCCTCCTTTTCTCTTTGACTTTCCAGACTTGTGCCTTTATAAAATTTTTGTACTGTCATTTCCCTGGTAATGCTAAGAGAATGAAGGCAAAGAAGTATACCTGGACTGCCATGTTCAATTTGCAATCCTGCCATTATTTTCCAAATTGTTTACATCTGCAGTTTAGGAGCTGTCTCTGCAAGAAAAATGTGATTATACAATTTTCCTAATTTCTTTCCTATCCAACTTTGATTATGTGATCTATCTTTTTACCAACATCTTGTCAAAAGCTCTTGCTCTTTTATTTCATTAGCATACCCAGATAAATGCCAGTGTTTTCTCTTCATCTATAAATATGCTGAGAATGAATGTAGATATGCAAGCAAGAAAATGGATAAATAAACAAATAACATCATTTTATAATGTTGTAGCGTTGGCATCAGAAACTTTAACTTATATAATACTGATCAGCACATGTACTTTATCTTTGCAATAGGCTTTCTCTAACTTCCCCCCCCATAATCTCCTATCTTTGTTCATCTCTTCAAAATTTATTTCCCTCCAATTTCTTCGTGGAATTAGCCTGTATTTATTTCACACGGGAAATCAGGAAAAAAATGCAAAGCTAAACAAAATAGGTTTGTGCCCCAAACAAGGGCTGAGAATGGAGATCTGCTTGTCCAAGGCAGCCTCAGAGGCTGAAGTTGTACCTTATACTTGTAACATATAATAGACGCATTTTCTACTTACCTTTCAGCAAAGATTCTTTAGTTCTAAAAAGACTCAGTTCTTGCTGCAGTTAAATTCCATTGTAGATATGCTTCCTACTTACAGATTTCTCTGCTAGTCTTTCTCTCTTTCTCTCTCTCTCTCTCTTTCTCTCTCTCTCTCTCTCTCTCTCTCTCTCTCTCTTGATCTCTCTCTCTCTCTCAGTGATCAATAAATGTTGGAATAATTCAGGGTTTACTTCCTAAGAGTTTTATCTACAGACTTAAATCTTTTCTGGTTCCTACTGCATACCCATTCCCTTGACTTGATATCCAAATCTAATCTGCATGAAATCATTCACCAACTCCAGACCCACCTGTGGAAAGCTGCCATTTCCCCGCCAACATTTTACTTCCAGATCATCATGTCTCTAACCCAGACACCTTCATAATACTGGTTACAGTTTACTACTAGTTTCATCAGTCTGTTCACCACAAAGCTGAACCAGGGACCTTCCATTTCGGATCTCTCCAAGTCACCCTGTGCATGGAACCACCAATAACTTTTCCTTATCCCTAATTTAAAGTCAGTGGCCCTAACATGATTTCTGATCCCCCCGCCCGATCTCTACTCTGATGAGATTTGTAGTCTAGTCTCTCTTCAATCCGCTGGGTTCACAAGTTTTCATTTTTCTGGGATTTCTTTCTGTACTTCAAAGTCACTCCCCATCTGTCTAATCTGGGACAAGAGATGCTGTGCTCCCCAAACGTAATTCCAGGACTGAAGTCCTATGACTGCAGCCTGTGAGGCTGCCTCAGACAGGCAGATCTCCACTTTCAGCTCCTCGTAGACTCAAAGCTGCGTCCACACTGAGGAAGGATGAGGAGATCAGGCTCCACTCCATTACTCTGGTGAGGAGGTGTGAAAGCTTGTCTTTTGAGTCTCCACTTGGGACAGCTCTGAAAGGTCATCATACACTCGCGCTCACAGACTAGAGTCCTCATTGCACCTGAATCCCAGCTTCACTTCAATGGCTCCTTCCTATTTCTATCTTTTCCCTTCAACAGGATTAATGCTACAAGCACTTCAGGCTAACGCGCTGTCACGTGATCCATGACATTTAATATCATTGTTACTTTGAACATAGCATCACACTCCTTTCTTTCCCACTAACTTATCAGTGTGGGCATCTTACTTTCTATGCAGGCCTTGCTCAATTCCCTTACATTACGTGCAGCCATATTCTGTGGCCCCTCTCACAGGGCCCATTGTGTGCTAGACTGTTTTGATAATTCTGTAATCTCTTCTACATTAATCTCCAGCTCCTTCCACCTCCACGTTTACCTTTGTTAGTTTTATTTTGTATAACATGACACCACCTATTTCTAATCCTCTCACTACTGTTCCTTTACATCTTCTTTATCTATATCATTCCATTTAGCTGATCCTCATTTATCTTCCATTTCTCTGCTTAAAAGACACCATACCAGGTTTCCCTTAATCCCACCAGAAAATAGTTATCTACTCCTAAATTTTAACAACGTGCTTTATTCTCCACATATGTGAGAGTGAAGAAATTGTGTATGTCTCTCCCTTACTTTCTTCTTAGGTCTTAACAAAGTGCTTCGTATTTTCTGGCTGTTGAATGTGTATAAGCAGAATGACTGATTAATTTGGATTTTCTTCCTGCCATGAATATAAAATGACTTTATTTCATTATACACCACTCTCAGAATATGTAATATCTTTCAGAAACGTTAGTCTTTCACTCTAGTCTTTAATCTCATTTATATTCAGAGATGTATAATATGTATTACTGAATGAAAAATGGAGGCGGGAGTGTATTAGGAGACAAGCAACTACACACTGTCTTTTGTCAGAATATAAAAGATATTTTTGCATCTCACTTGTGTAGTTGACACAGAAAGTATGCTCTTAACTTAGAAAGGAGGAACAAAGGGTCCCCAAAAATCTCCTGCCACTTTTCAACTTCTCAATATTTTATACCATGAAGCCATCTATGCCATAGCTCCTAACTTAGTTGGACTAAAAGCAACTGCTATAATTTGGTGAACTTAATGCTAGTATAAATTTAGACTTAATAAGAGTTTACTACTGTCATGTATGTATGACAATATATGTTCCAAAATTTCACCAATTAATAAGAAATTAAAAGGGACTTTTCCAGATAAGTTTGAATCATTTCTACTTAAATGGACATACCTTGAAGATATCCTCATAAGTGAAATAAATAGGTCACAGATAGATACATATCGCATCTTTTCTCTGGTATGAGAAAATGAAGATGTAAATGACTCCTAGCATTGTATGTTATATATTGTGAAATAGAAAATGCTCAATGTAAAATAAGGTGAAAGGGGACAATGTTGAGATTGTAACAAAAAAGTAAAGAAACAAATTTTATATATATGGGGGGG
>PVIR01018641.1:20308-33184 GCA_004026965.1 Petromus typicus | reverse complement strand
TCATTACACCCTGAATTCTGACCCAGCTCACTCTACCTACGATAGCTCTTAGTGACCAACATTGAATTTCCTAAATATGACATCTAACCATCACCCCTTTTTATTCCCAAATTCGTAATGTTATTTCAGTTCTCTTATCAACTACCAGCCTTCACCTTCCTTTACAAAGTTGTTTTCAATTATAGGTATGACCTAAACTCTAGTTTTACAATTTTTATTTCTTTCTCACTGTGTCACCTTCACTTTCCTAACAGGTAAGCAAGCATTCCATCTTCAAATTTCTTTACTTTCTTCATTCTGTCCTTTGAAAAAAATGATCATCTAAAAATGACTTACAATAACTTACAGATAACTTTCAGTATCTATTCTTTAACTATATTCCTAGCTTTTATAATGTTTTAACACAGTTAAAAATTATAATATCAAGTTATTTGTTTTCTTATTCATTAATCCAGGCAAAAATACCCTCTAAAAAAAGAGCTAATACTCACACAACTACTGTATAGATTTAACGCAATCTCGATTGAAATCCTAACAGCATATTTCACAGAGCTAGAGAAAAAAATCCAAACATTCATCTGGAACCACAAAAGACCTAGAATAGCGAAGGCAATTCTAAGCAACAGGGACATGGGGGGGATCCCAAACTTGAAACTATACTATAAAGCCACTGTGATAAAAACTGCATGATACTGGCAAAGTAACAGACCTGAGGATCAGTGGAATAGATCAGAAGATCCAGAAACTACTCCAGATACACTGAGTCATCTCATCTTTGACAAAGGAGCCAAAAACCCTGGATAGAGGAAAGATAGCCTCTTTAACAAATGGTGCTGGAAAAACTGAGCTTTAACTTGCCAATATAGTTAGACCTATCTCTTTCACCATGTACTAAGCCAAAATCAAATTGGATAAGAGACCTAAATATTAAAACAGACACACTAAACCTGCTGCAAAACAGGTTAGATAAAACTCTTGAAGACATTGACTTAGGGAAAGAGTTCCTGAATAAAACCTCTATAGCATGAGATTTGGCAGAAGAAATCAACACATAGGATCTCATTCTATTAAAAAGCTTCTGCACAGCAAAGGAAACCACCAACAGAGCAAAAAGGCAACCAAAATATGGGCAAGAATCTTTACCAGCTGTTTTTCCGACAAAAGGCTACTATCTAGAACATATAAAGAGCTTTAAAAAATCAGCCATCCAAATTTAAAGACCCAATTCAAAAATGGGCACCTGAAGTGAAGAGAGGATGCCTCCTTTTCGAGGAAGAAGTAAGAGCAGCTAAGAAGTATATGAAGAAATGCTTCACATCACTGGTCATCTGAGAGATGGTAATGAAAACAACACTTAGATTTCATCTCATTCCACAAAGAATGGCTGCTATTTCAGAACTGGACAGCAACAAATGTTGGCGAGGCCATGGAGAAAAAGGAACTCTTCTCCACTGTTGGTGGGAATGTGGGCTCATACAACCTCTGTGGAAATCATTCTGGAGACTCCTCAAAAAGCTAGAATTGGAGGCCCTATTTGACCCGGCTATTGCTCTGCTAGGTATATACACAAAAGAATTAAAAGATTCATATCACAGCAACATATGTGCACTCATGTTTATAGCAGCTCAGTTTGTGATTGCTAAATCTTGGAAACAACCAAAATGTCAAACAACTGGAGACCGGATAAAGAAGATGTGATTCTTTTATTGAATGAAGTATTATTCTGCCATTAAAAATGATAAGATTGAGTCATTAGCACTCAAATGGTTGTACCTTCAGGACATCCTCATAAGAGAAATAAATAGGTCACAGATGTGTAAATATCGTATTTTTTCTCTGTTATGAGAAAATGAAGATGTAAACAAGTTCTATTCTATATAGCTGATTTTGTGAAATAGAAAATATTTAAAAGGAAAGAGGTGTGGGGGTAAATAACGAAGGGAAGAAGAATATGATGGTAATTTTAAAAAAAGGAAACAAAGCTCACATATATATGGGGTAGGGGTTGCAGAGTTGGTGGGGGAAGGGGAAAAAATGAGAATCAAGTCACGTCATATTGTGGTACAAACTTTCAATGTTGAATGCAATGATGATGTGTATTCATAATGTACCAATACAGATCTGAATTTTTAAAAAAAGAGCATATTGGCTAGAACTTGAATAATCAAAGATAAAAGAACAAAATAAAGGGAAGAAGGTACATATCCAAATATAGAATCTCACAGGACATTGTAAGAAGTTGGTTTTGTTTTAAAAATCATACGAAACCATGGAAGTTACTTGCCCAAGGTCACCAAGAGACAGCAACTTACACATATGTAATGTGAACATAGACATGTCTGCCCCCAGAACACGGATTCTTAACAACTCTTTTTAACCTGCTTTCTAAAAATGAAGCAAAACCTATTTCAGGTGAGAACTCTATCCAGAGCTATGAAGTCAATGACGCTACTTTCTGATGCAGAGGTCAACCAACAACGGCCAAGAAGCCAAATCTAACTTGCTACCTGTTTCTGTACATAGTTTTCCTGGAATCTGACCATATATATTTGCTGACATATGGTCTTTATCTGCCTTCACACTATACTGCTCAGTTAAGTCTCTGTGACAGACAGCTCACAAAACTTGAAATATTTACTGAATAACTGAAAAACAGTTACCAATTTTTGTTCTATCTGTTTTCAGGTTCATCACCTAGAAATTAGAAAGAATAATAACTAACTCATCATTTGCAGTAAGATTAAAGAAGACAGTGCATCTGGAAAACTATCATGATAGCTGGTACCATAAACGTGGGCTACAGTCTAATTTAGACTTTGTAGTCCAAGATTTATTACAGGGAAAAAACCCTGCTCTAGGTCACATGATGTCAATTCTTTCTCTAAGATATTTTTCCCCATGATGTCAATTCTTTCTCTAAGATATTTTTCCCCTTCTCTAATACTTTATCTCATAATTCTACCAAGAAGAGGCAAATGTCTCCTATTATAAGCATCCTCAAAGCCTTTTTCACAGCTTGCCTGTTTCTGTTATCAGCTCTGCCATTCTCCATTCAGCTGGGTATGCACCTCTGAAATAATCTTGAATGTCAAAATCTTCTGTTGCTCATTTCACAAGACTTACTTACTCAACTTACACAACAGCTTACAAGCCAGGCCCTCCTACATTTCCACTGCCTAAACTTATATTTAGTCCCCATTCCCTTTCACTGTATCTTTCCGGTAGCCTCTCATGTAATTTACCATTTCAATGTTTATAAATGGCCCACAGATGTTAGACATCACAAAATATTTCTCAAACAAGTACCTCCTTTCAAAATGATCCCACATTGTGTCATTGCCATTTAACTAAATGCACAGCTTTGCAGTCAAGTTCTCCCATAATGTGATTTTAATCTAACCTACTTACCATGCTTCTCTACTATATCATATCACATGTAACAGCCCATGTAATTACACTACAACATAATGTTATACTACATTAGGCAGTATATTAAAAAAAAAATTCTATTCCTGCTCTGGAAATGCAGTAGAGAAAACAAAAACAAACAAAATTTAATTCCCCATGCAACAAGAAAATTATCTTCGGCAAGATATGAAGAAGAGAATGTGAGCACAAAGATAACACAAAAACTCTGCCACAATAAGCACAAGTATTAAGGGCTCAAATGGCCTAGAAATGATTTTAAAGAAACAAAGAGAAGGAGAGAAGGAATACAGCACAATGAATTCCTCTAATTTCAACCCCCCATCCTGACCACTGGTTTTAAAATGAGAGGCAATTTTGTCTCCCAGGGGAAATCTGCCAATGTCTAAAGACATTTGATTGTCATGACTAGGGAGAAGGAAGTGTTACTGCACAAAGTGGTAGTGGAAAATAGCAGCTCAACGTCCTAAAATACAGAACACTCAAAAAATATATATCCATTCCAAAATGTTAATTGTGGTACAATTAAGCTATTGTGGTCTGAAGCCAAAAGGAAGTGGAGTACAGGAGAACAGAAAGTTTAAATTATCTATAGGATGTGTTCAAACACTGACAATACAGAGGTGGCAAAAAAAAAAAAATAAAAAATGGTGAGTTATATATATGTGGTCAACACGGCTCACCAAAACCAAAGGGGAGAATGCAAAACTGAACACAGGGCAAAGGTTATTAATGAATTTTCCCCATCTAAAGGTTTATGAACAGAAAAAAAATAATAATAACTAAAGGTTTATGAGGAGAGAAAGAGATTGTAAGACAGGAGTCTCAAGACAATCAATTATGAAGGAAAAGAGAAGACACAGGCAGGAAGCTGAAGGAAATGCTATCAGCATTTTGTTACACTTCACCCAGCCCAACAAATATTTATTGCACAGCTGCGACTAGATATCACATGGGAAACACAGAGATAAATAAGTCATAATCCCTTTTCTCCAAAAGACAGAAGAGAGTAAGATAAGAATATGTTATAATACCACGGAAAATCAGAGAAATACATAAAGATTCAGATACAACCTTGCCAAAATGCCATGCAGCAAAAAAGAAAGGTTTCACTTCTTAATAACCTCTTACCCTTCTAAGTAAGAAAGAAAAAAAAGCATGGCATAGTAAATTCTCCATCTTTGGTCCCAAAGTTTTGTATGCTCACTATCATTAACACAATTGAGAAAACAAAATATTTGTTAGTTTAATAGACCTGAGTGCTAACACTATTGTAACAAGGCAGAAGCAGGACACCATGGGTGGGGTCTCCTGAGACTTTATTTCCACTGAAAGACTCATGTAAAATTAAAATTAAACATCCTAAGAGTAAGTCTTATATCCCTAGAAGGTTCTGGTTTTGTTGGTTTTAATTTAGTCTTAGTTGTAGATGTTTTTGTTTTGTTTTGTTTTTTAACTTTGGGTGGGTTTATTTCTCCTGAGGTTAGAAAGCCATCCAGGGGACAGGTCTTTAAATATTCCCTTCAGAAGGAGCCTCAAACTCAACATGAGAAAATAGTTAGAGAAATCCCTAATGGTCCAGCCAACATACATTTTTCATAAAGCGATTATCCTCCTGCAGCCTCAGCTTCCTAAGCCTTTCCCCCGTCTGTAATTGTTTTCCTTGTAGGTCAGGCAACAATTACCACTGCTACAAGACTGAAGAGGTTCACAAGCAATATATTTTACAATACATAAGTGTAGTGTCTCTGATATCTGGTGCTTTTATCACTAATTGCACTATAAAATGCGCTATTAAAACAGGGACAAACAAGATTGTAAAAATCACATAATGGGCCATGACCACTTACAAAAGCCATTCATTAATGTTACTGTACTCCTTATATTTTTTTAAATTTTCCAGTTATATATTAATTTTTCTAAATCTGTATTTCTGAAGGTAACTTATTAAGACAAAATACCTGGGAATTATGTAACATACATGCTCTTGAATACAGTTTTACACCGTTACTCAAAATTAAAATCATACAGCATGTCAGAAAATGTGCGATGAACACTGAATTCTTACAGACAGCTATGTGGCTCCATGTAAGCAATGGCAGGCATTATTAATGCGGTTAAACTGCGATTTTTCCTCAAATTTAGAACATAGGACTGAAAATATGGAGGAAAAACACAAGGATTTCAAAATTTCAATTTATAAAATGTACAACAAAGCCAATAAAACATTTATATTTTAGGGAAAAAACACAGTCAGAGTGATATTATTGCCAATTACGGGAGTATGCAGGACAGTGGAACAGCCTACAGTATTCATATTCCATAAGACATCAGCACTCACGAATTCATGCTAATTGTCAGGCTTGTAAATGAGCCTTTCAAATCCTTCACCATTCATTCACATGCTTAACCATTAAAAATTGAAAATCAAGAAAATTAAAATAAATGTATTTGTACTATCCATAAGTAACTTTAATGAATATATAATGGAATTCAAATTTTAAGTCATGATTCAGATGATACACTGGAACTGTCTCTAGCTTTTATTTATCCATCACCAGACACAAACTAGGTCTAATAATACCACAGAACATAAATACCACAAACAAAACAGTGGCTAGCTGCTACAAAACTAAAGACAAGTGATAATTAATGAATTGGTTTCCTGCACAGGACAGTCTTCTGGTAAGTGAATGAGTAACTCATGCCTTCATTGTGTTGGGTAAGTATAAGTAAGATTAGGTCTCACACACATGTTAAAAATTTTAGTACTTGTGTAACTCTACAGACATTTTCTCTAATATTGTCTTAAATCATTCAAATGCCTAGCCTTACTAAACCAAAACTTAATTACACCCTATTTTTCCCCTTTGCAGGACACTAACTAGTACTCAATCTTTCAACAGAAAGTAAAATAGAAAGACAATAATATAAATAGTATTTGCTCTAATTTCCTAAATAGAAGTCACTTAATTCAATAGAAATAATTTTAAAATATTTGAGTCAAAAATAATTAACTTTTTCAAAATACTAAGTACTTACCACTCTACAAAAGTAGATTAGATAAACCTAAACTGAAAAATCAAACACTTATTTTTCATTAGCATCAATTCCCAACATATTTTCTCTAAGATGTATAAACCTAAACTGAAAAATCAAACACTTGTTTTTCATTAGTGTCAACTCCCAACATGTCTTCTCTAAGATGTACCAAAGTTATGTTACTAAAAGCACTTATGTAGGGCCTTATGTAGTATTTCAAGAACCTACATACAAAACTTACCTTGTCCGATGCCTCAGAAGCCAAGAGGTTAGTTGCAAGGGTCTGTAGTTTATGATGGGCCATATTTTTAAGGGCAGCAAGACTACGTCTTGTCATAGCTTGTTTGAGGTTGACGGCTGGGTGACTCAGTGAATCAACTGCAGCAGGAACCGCTTCATCACAAGCATTCAGTATCTCCACTGCCGCTATGCCCATCACACAGCGATCCAGTGCACCTGGGAGGCCGACAGTCACATATGTTATACAACGCTATAAAATTTCAAATACTTTTTTAAGTCAACTGGCATAAAATTTTTTTGGTTTAGCAGTGCCTCCCCAAAACACATTCTTGTACAGTACTTCCTTTCTCTAATAATCTTCCATGTAGATCACCTCAATCATTCCTCTCCCTTAAGACCCCTAAAACAACTTCTCAATAAAGTCAAATGCAGAGCCAAGATTTCAACAACTTCCTTCAGGCTTTTCCACTCTCTCCGTATTTCCCAGGAGGGTTTCCTTGACTGCTCCCACACTGTTATACTGTTACAAACATCCATTTTGATAACCTGCTCATCATCAAAGCTATGCATCAATGTTAAACCAAAAAAATCCTTACTAAAATACCATTTTTCTGCCTGAATAAATTTTTGAAGCTTTTTCTCTAGAAAATCACCACAAAACAAAAATGTTGTAACTTCTCTATTACTCTGTAAATTTCATTTTCTCTTGTTTTTTTTTTTTTTTTGGTCTTGTTTTGTTTTGTTTTAGGCGGAGTACTGAGCCGAGGGCCTAGGTATGCTAAATAACCACAGAGCAACATTCCCAGCCTCTAATCTGAAAACTTCTTTCTGTAATCAGCAAAATCTTTACCATATGTTTATGAAAATGGTATTTATAACTACTTCACAGCACTTTCACTTGACCCTCCTTTCTATTTATCTAATTTATGCATTTCTTGTTGAAGAGCATAACTTTCCTCTTCCTGGATAATGTGGACTCCATCACTCCCTTTTAAGCCTTTATTGTGTTAATTTCCAATGACTGATTCCCCATTTTTGCTTGTGTTAATTACTCCCCTTTTTGCTTTATCTTTTCCCTAACACTGTCAGCTAATACAGCATTTACTTAAAGTGTTTCACCTGCCTTCTCCTCCTAGAACTGGAAACTACACTTAGCTGGTACACTTATCTGCTTTGTACACTGTTGTATATCTAGCAAGAGGTAAGACTAAGTAACTAGTTGCTGATTAAATGGACAGACAGTTAACAGCTTTAAAGAGAGAAGTCTAAACAAGCAGCAGAATAGTATTCAAAGTATGAACTAAGAAAAAAAAATAAAAATGGAAAATAAGCATATGAAAAGATATCAACCTCACTAATCAAAGAAATACATATTGAAACAACAATGGACTACTGTTTGTTACTTATTGTGACATGCAACTAGCATTCTGAGGAAACCAGTATGATTTTTAACATAAAATTGCTAAGTTTATCTTTGATAAAGTAAATTATGCTTAAAACTTACAATTCCTTTGACACAGAAATTCCCATTCTAAGATGCACAGTAAATAATCATATCACATCAAATATATATTTGTTTTAAATATATAAATTTGCAAATTTAAAAATATCACATATAGAGTCTAAAGGAACTTTCTGAAGTTACCAAATGTTAAGAAAACAAAGCATATATATGATATGGAATACAAATCATAACGCATTGTTACATTTTTAGAAAATAACAGTATCCATAATATCAGGAGGAAGAAGGGATCTTGCAGTTAAAGGAAAAAAATCATTGATATGGTATTTATATGACTGAAGTACTATGGAATTTCATATTCCAGTAATAAAGATTTGTGATATTGATTTTTAACAAATATACACTATACTATGTTTTTAAATACTGTGGAAAAATAAGATATTTTGAAGGAGTTAAAATTAGATCTAGCAATGTAGCTCAGCTACACTGCACCTGCCTGGCAAGTGCAAGGCCCTGAGTTCAATTTGTGGTACCAAAAAAAATTACATCTTCAAAATAATAACTAACATTCTTTCAGATATGCTAAAGTTTAACAAGAATGAATTTGGAATTTACTCCAGTAGTCTCTCATTCTTTATTAAATGTTGTCTTTAGTTATAATGGAAAGGCATAAGTGATTCATGATTATTACTATACAAGATGGAATCATCAACAAACAAACAGCATATATTACAAGCAAAGCATCAAGTAACTAATTTGATTCCTAATATCAAGGTTAACTTCCTCTTCCCTTTTGAATTGAATCTCAACTCATTAAGTGGGAATGAATAAAGGCAGGGATTTATACTGAGGAGGACATGACAGTCAAGAGGGGACCTATAACAGCCCAGATGTCTGACCCCCTTAGAGGGTGAAGAGCATAGCTAAACAAAGGGGTATTAGCACAGGGATTAGCTCCTAAAGATGTGCTTCTAAGAGACAGCTGAGGCCTCAGCAGAAGAAGGTTGTGTTCAACCAGCAAGTTGGACAGCCAAGAACCCAAGGAGAGGCCCAGAGTCTGGGCACCAAGGCAAACAGACACAAGGTGCTGACATCTAAGGGGCATGAAGACATTCACTTAGTAAAATGGACTGGTCTGGGGCCCATGGCAAGGACAGCAGCTTTGCATGAAAGACTGGAGCCCAAATGGAGAGAAAGAGGAGAAGCCAGGAATAGAGTATTTGAACTGCATGGATGACAAAGACATCATGCAAAGAGGTAACATCATGTATATGTGCTGAAAAATAAGACAGTGTTCAAAAGCAATCAACCAAAGACCCTGTGCAGCCAGGCATGGTAGCACACACCTGTAATCCCAGCACTTGGAAAGCTAAGGCAGGAGAATCAGCATAAGTTCAAGGCCAGCCTGGGCTACATAGTGAGTTCAAGGCTAGTCTGAACTATGTAGTGAGACCCTGAATCAAATAAGAGAAAAAAAAAGAAATCATTCCCAGCCTAAAGAGAATCCCACCGACTAAACCAGAGCATCAAAACAAAAGTTTATGATTATAATCTATTAAATAAAATATTAACCAAAAAATCCATACTGATAAAAAAAATCAGAAGTATAAAGAACAGATGTCCACACGGTTTCAAAGTATCTCACCTCAAAAATGGTTACTGTTACAAAAGGAATAAAAGGATACATTTCTAGTGAAGAACTGAGAAAACACTATTTAAGTGATCTAATAAGCCTACCGATGAAACAAATTAAAATTATGTGCTATCTGGCAGGATGCAATGAGAAAAATGTCTATGAATTCATTGGCAAAGACACTGTCTGAAAATAATTGTTAGAAAAACCTCATTCAAACTGAAATTGAGCAATATTTTACAAAAAAACTAGCCACTGAATTTCAAAAATTTTATTCTCTAAACTAAAAGAAAATCTGACAAACTATTTACACTGGAAGATTCAAAACTAAACGCTACACACAATTCTAGTCTAGATCGTTTTTTGCAGAAAAAGACTTCTGTTAACCACTAAAGAAATTTACGTGCAGTCTGAAAGTTGTATGGCAGTAATACACCATTGTTAGTTGACTTTAAGAGGAAAATGTGCACACATGTATGAGTGGGGTACAAAACATCTGCACATAAAACAGTAATCACCACAAGCCAAAAAGAACTAGGAAAGGTTTTTCAAAAATGAATTTTCTGGGCCAGGGATTTAACTCAGTGGTTCCAGTGCTTGCCCTGCAAGTACAGGGTCCCAGATTCGATCCCATATAACCACATACAATAATGCTGGGTGTGGTGACTCATGTTCACCAGCAATCTGTACCATATACCACAATGCCAAGTGTGGTGGCTCATGCCTGTAATCCCCGCACTTGGAATGCAGAGACGGGAGGATTGCTGAGTTGAGGCTGAGCTCAGGATCAGCCTGAAATACAAAGTGAGAGCCTATCTCAAAAAACAAACTAAAAAAAAAAAGAATTTCCAAGTAAAGCTCATTAAAAATGAAAATTTTTAAAACATGGAAAGAGTACACTCTACCAAAATCTTTAAAGATTTCTAAAAGACAAATAAGCCAAAAGAACTTCTGCCTTCAGTCGAGCTGGAGTAATAAGAGATCCAATTTACCTTTCTTCCTGAAACAACTTTGGGGAGGAAAAACACAATATACAAACCAAAGGTTTTCCAAACAGTGACCATTAGGTAATTAAAAACAGTGGTCCTCAGAAAATGGAAACCAAACAATCAGTGCTGTGATCACTAACTATCCTGAATTACCTAGTGTGATTTTGTCTCAAAAAAAGGTAATAAAAATGGACTTACTTATATAAAACTCTGGAATTTGACATACATTTCTGGCTATATATACTTTGTATACATATTTAAACAGACATATGTCAATTCACAACTCTCTGCTATGCTTGACAAGGAATTAATTTGAAAAAAATATTTTTATTGTTCAATTAATTCAGTTTAAAATGGAAATGTTAGAAAACTTGGAGAGCAGGAAACATAAAAAGAAAAAGAACAAAAAAAGTTGACAGGACTTTGTACATTAAAATATTTGTTAGCATTAATGCTATAGGAATTTATATAAGACTAACAAATATACCTATAAAATAGGAATATAGCCCAGCAGAGTGACATATGCCTATAATCCCAGGTATTGTAAAGCTATGGCAGGATTATGGTAAATTAGAGCCAGCCTAGCCAACTTAGCAAGATCTTCTCCCAAAAAGAAAAAAAAAAAAGCTTAGAATGTAGATGCTCTCTGGTCTGAACCATAGGGGAGACAGACAGTTTCATTTTGGGTTATGTAGCACAGATGATAAAAGTGAGCCGATGAATACATAATTTGAGCTTGGTTGCTTAATAAGAATATCTGTGACCTTAGTCATACTGAAAGCATTCTACTATTTGCAAACAGAAAGGGTTCTAACCTTGTCAAAGGTCTATGGGAATGACAAGCAGACTCTCCACGAACACCAAACATGAAGAACAGACAGCTGATCCCTGAAGCACATGAACAGCTCCAGGTGGAAGCAATTCCCATCTAGGTCACTGGCTCACTTTTAATAAGTTCCTAAGTGGAAGATGAAAGGTTCATCTGACCAAATATTGTGGTAGTGTCTGACTAATTAACTATCGAATGGTGTGAAAGAATAATTTCCATGACCTGTAGATCTCTATTAAATTGCTAGTGCACCTGATAAAGATGTCACAATAAAACAACAAAAGATTCTGGACTTCTCACTAATTAAATTCTATATTACTAGTTTCAACTTCATTTCATTAGGAAATAAACATTAAAAACAAAAAGTATTCATAGGAAAGGGGAAAAATCTAAAAGAAAATGACACATAAATGTATAAAGGAAAACCATTTTAAGCATTTTAAAGCTATAAACAATCAGTATAACTCAAACAATAACAGAAAGTCCCCAGAATGCATGAGCAGACTTAGCGCTATCTGGCTTCATTTGTGAAAATGAATTCCTAAAACATTAAGACAAAGGATCAGTTACCTACTCAGAGTTTAAATACATTTCATACATCAAACCCTAGCTGAATCTAATTTACCTGGGTTCATTTTTTATTTATTTAATAAATAAATAAATTTAATAAATAAATAATGTCAATACCTTCAGGATGTACCTTACTGACTCTCTAGGGACCTGTATATCACTAGCTACAGCCTGTACAGCAAAGATAAAGAACATATACTTCCTATCATGGTTGAAATCCAAAACAAGCTCAGCACCTCTATTTTTATCTTGTTTTAAACATGCCATGTTAACTGACTGCCTATACATATCTTGTTTAAGGTTAGAAGGCAAGTATAAAATTTTTATAGTACATATTGTGCTTCATCTAAATTGGGTTTAATTATTCTAAAATAATTACAAGAACAATAACCTATAATATTCCTAGTTAGTGATATCTGTCATTTCCTTTTAGAAAAATTACTAGAAAAGTTACTTAATTTTTCAGATCTCATTTGTGAAAAAAACACTATATCTCACTCTATACTATTAATACATTTTTTAAAGTACATTTGAAATTTTCAAGAAAAATGATATTTTCTTCTTTTGTCATATTTAGTTAAGCAAGTTCTGAACTAGCTTATCATCTTTTTTTATCAGGTTAATATTTATGGTATTTTAGGGGCCGGGGAGTTAGCTCAGTGGTTCCGGCGCCTGTCTTGCAAGC
>PVIR01018641.1:0-20208 GCA_004026965.1 Petromus typicus | reverse complement strand
TATATATATATATATATATTTATGGTATTTTAGTTCAGAATTTTATAAATGTTACTATTGGAAATTTCTTTAATATGAATTTCCACAAAAATTATTTCTAAATCAGTGCCAGGCGTGGTGGCTCACGCCTGTAATCCCAGCACTCGGGAGGCAGAGGCAGGAGGATTGTGATGTGAGTTGGAGGCTGAGCTCAGGGCCAGCCTGAATCACAAAGCGAGACCCTGTCTCAAAAAACCTAAAAAAAAAAAAAAAAAATTATTTCTAAATGAAGGCAGTCATATTGGCAAATTCAACAAAGTAGCAGGTTAAACAGTATGTATGATAAGAATTGGATATACATATACAGGCATGCATCCCACAAAAGCATACAAATATACAGACATACACATACATACATACACATATCGTGTTTCACACATCAGGGAAATATCTCCCTTTATTTTCCCTGTGAAGCTACAAAGTAGGAAGTAATATTATAATAATTTTACAGATGAGGTAACTAACAGTAAAAGTCACATAATGAGATAGGTTACAGTGCTAGCAAGTGCTAAATTCAAACCAACAGTCTGATTCAGACCTAAAAACAAACTGAGTATCTTTAGCTGTGAGACCAAACCAGCAAACAAGAATATACTACTTAGTAGGCAGAATATAACACTGAGGGACACAAAAGTAAAACACAAAATCACATATCTGATATGATAGTAATTGTTTTTAAAAACATCTAGAGGCAAAAAAAAAAAAAAACTAAAATGTTAACATCTACCACTTAGCAAAAGGACTTGAGTTTGTGTCCTCCTACTTTTGTGCTTTAAAATGTGACAAAAAGTATAAAGATGTTTTACAACCACACAAGGAGAAGAAGTGCAAAGAAGTCTAACAGACTTCAAGAATTCTTCCTCTTCCAAGACTGCCTATATACAGCAGTTACACTGAAGATAATAAATCTAAGATTGTTCCAGTCTATGGCTATTTATTCTAAAAAAGCCTTAAGAGAATTCCCTATTTCACAACACTACAAGCAAAATATGTACATTATCTGCAAAAAGCATTACTTAAACAACAAAAGGTGAAGAAAAGGCAAAGCTTTAATAGAAAAATTATATAATACAGTAGGACTCTAAAGTAAGTTTTTAATTACTGATAGGCAGTGAGTTAAGATTGTATAAGTGGAATCAATTATGTTCACCAAAAGCTTCGTTAACTAAAACATTTAGTAACATACTTAAACAATTCTGAGAGAAAACCATGGTCATCCGTATATAAACATTATGAATCATTGCCTGTACTTTTAAGCTAAGCATTATTTGTTCCATACTACCAACCTCATACACAAAATTTCCAAAAGCTGAAATTCATGTTTTTGCTATAATTTGAAACCTTCATTTCAATTACTATACACTACCTGCCCAGGATTGTTTTAATATTTAAATAAAAGGGTTTAATCTTTTTCCACGGTTTTGGAACCTATGACAATAGTGCCTTCATCTTGCTCACAATTTATCTCTGGAAGTATACACAAATCCTTTATTATTTGTCATCTATATATTTGTCCTTCTCTGTATTTTACCTTCAATTATTCTCCTTTTACAATGGATTAACTACTCCACAAGTTTTTGGTATAGTACAACAAATAAGATGGCACTTTAGTATCTTTCGGGTTAAAATGATGACATTGTTTAGAAAAAGAATTGGTTAAATAAAAGCAGCATTTTCTTTCCACATTTCAGAGCTTTTCTTCTCATACAAAAGAATTTTGAGGAGATTATATGTAATCCTTTAATTTTCTATTTCTTCACACTTTATTCTTACCAGTATCCATTTGCCAGACATACACAGAACCATCTGAACATCCCACTACCAGGTAATCATCAGATGGCCTCCATTTGATTATCTGAATAGGGAAAAGATGACGTGACGCCAACATGATGCATTTTTTCTCTCGCAAACTTAGTAGTCCTACTGAATGGTCACTGGCTACAGAGCAGACGCAGTGCTGAACTCTCGCCTGAAAAGAAGAATAATCTATCATTATACTTAGATTAAATTTAGAATTAAAGAGACCCTGCCCTCAACAACTTAAATCAAAGTCAATTATCCATTCATTGCCACTGAAAGCCAACTACAATATTAGGTCATGTTGAATGTCTTCATTTATTTTAACATAAAAAACACTTCACATGGAAATACTTTTTTAAAAGTATAAAATTAAGCTTAACTTAATGACTAGGAAAGATGTTTCAGAGAATCTATTCAAATTCAAAGATGACCTTATTAAAATGATCTGTGTACGTGAGCAGGCAAAGCTGGGGAAAAAATTGATCCGTTTTTATGTGTTCTCTTCCCACAGTGTGAACCTCTCTTTGTTTGCAGCAAGAGCTGCTTTCTTGAGTGCTTCAGTTTGTGATTCTGTTCCTTAGACCCATGCTCTTCCTCCGCCTTTGCTCAGAAACAATACCCTCACCGCCGTTCTGCCACTACCACTCTTCGAGAGCCTCGGACACCTCACAAGAATGGCAGATTCACCATCCCTGCCTGCTTCACAGCCTGTCTACAATGCTGGCAGGAGCATCACCTCGAGGAGCCGCACAATCACCAATTAAACGCGGCTGTGTGACTGCTCATCTCTAGTTTTTGCTTTTCAACTCCCTTCTAGAACAAATGAGGTACAAATCAACAAAGAAAGATTTTTCAACAAAGAAATGATGTAGCAATAAAGAAATGAATCTGCAATATAGGAAATCACAATTTTACCTTTAAATTTCTGTATGACAATTTATAAGCAATTTAAAACTTCACTTTTCAGTGACACAGATTATGCTGTTAGGTCACACTGAGGGAAACCATATGAAAACAGCTGTCTTAAAAACTGATTCCTGCAAATACTGTGGTTATATCTAGAGGATGAAGCCCATGGCAGTGGGTACTGTACATACACATATGCTCCCTTCTGTGGAATTTAAAAAAGAAACCTGCCAAATCTCACTCTGCTGAGCTTCTCTTAAGCAAAAAGACAGGTTTGAGACAAAGATCAATACTCACTGATTCCCCGAGTGGGAAAGGCTCCTAGGTATTAGGTGAAAGGGGGAGGGGAGGCGACTATGCGTGGAAAACACTGACACTAGGTAGTTGTTGCTGACACTGGATTTAATCATAAAACCTCCAAGAACTCTCAGAATGCTGATGTGAACATAATTATTTCTATAAGAAAACAATATCATTCATTTCTAAATTTGTTTGACCATGACCTTATTAGATTTAGTTTTAAAATCATACATGTTGGAGAAAGCTTCCATCATGTTTTGTGTTGTACTGTTCTGACAGGCTCTCACTTTGTACTTCAGGCTGGCCTCGAGTTCACTCTAATTGTCCTCCTGCCTCAGCCTCCTGAGCACTGGGATGACAGCCGTGTACCACCACGCCCGGCTCTAACTAGCTCCTTCTATACTGCGGCTGCTAAGAAACACAGGCCTAAATTTTCTGTTTGTCACAGTGCAGGATTTGGCACTGAATATGAACTCTCAGTGGTCTCTCTTGCCCCTCTCATTTTCCCTTCAGAGTGATCCCACTATACCTGTATTACTGAACATTTATTTTTATAAATAATTTAAAATCAATTTCTTAATAAAACAGGGCAATTGTTCTACTTTTCTTTCTTGTTAGCTTTATTTATATTTTTATTATATAATAATTTATACACTATAATGAGGATAGCACCTATTTACTAATTTTAAAAGCTAAGATCACAAAATTCAGAGTGTCATAAAACATTAAACCAGTATTCAGAATTTTTTAAATATTTGTTAAATTTCATTTATTTTGATACACATTCAATTAAAATACTGAGCATAGCATCTCCCTTTAAAAGACATTAATAACTGAGGGGAAGTTGACTTCTGGCACACAAAAATTAGTTTTATAATTAACAAATCAAAGTGGCACACTCTAAAAATCATTTAACTTTAGATATTGTAGAATACAAATGGCCAAATGCACACATGTGCACATACACATATCCTATAATGCTTTACTTTCAATGATTTTGCAATACATGAAATATTTATTAGTTGCAGGAGGCACACATTGCTAACTCTAGACAAAAGTCAGTTTAATACAATGGGTGTTTTGCATTTCTACAGGTTATCATTACTGACCTTGGATTTGTCAAATATATCTATTATTCATTTTATAGAAAGGGTGATTGCTGTTTTGAGGGTTAACCTCTTTTCTATTTTGGAACATAAACTTACTGAAAGAGTGCATTTTATTTTACTACTCTAATCAGAGAAACATTGATCTCTTCTCTGAGTATGATTCCTAATAGCATTTTTTTCCCACCTAGTCACATTCTTTTTTCAGGCACCGGTGAGCCAGCATTCACATTCATCACTACTTCTGATTCTACTGCTTTGACTCATGTGCTCTCCAAAATCTTCTCTTAAATTGAGCTAAGCCTTAAATAGCACCTGAAATTTAACTGGCCTACTTGTGAGTCTCCAAGTCCAAATTTATTTCATTAATGTTCGTACACACTCTAGTCATCCCTCTCCAAAAAGTAAAGAAATGAAGCATCAGTCAGTATGAAGTTTTGCCAATATTCCTTACTATATCAGGTGTTTCTAAAATTATGATCAATTGTACAGCTCGGTGTATAAGGTGATATAATAAAATTACTGACAACTGCTGAACTACACACATCTTTTCTGGCAAACATCTCCTTGCCATAGCTTATACTCTAGCCAAGAGAGGACCAGAGCTGTTAAACAAAGAAAAACAGCTTCCTCACTTCTCTGAGGAACTTAACTTTTGGCACTGTGAGGAGTTTCACTGTCAGAACTTTCACCTTCCACACAGAAATTCAGGTGGATTATTACTTTGAAGATTAAAGAAAATAAAATTCATCTTCAGTAAGATAGAAAATCTGTACATCATATATCTCTTATATGCTAAAACTAAATGACATACAAAAACAAATACTAAATCACAGCACAAGATCAGCATTTAAAAGGTCATGGGATTTAATTTTCTAAGAGTAAATAAAAAGAGCTAGAACTCAAAAACTTCTCACTCTTCACTTCTACAAGATGCAATATCTCAACATATGTATTTCCCTAAATATGTATTAAATAATTTCGCTACTTTTTCCCAGTGCAATGGTGATGAAATTGGCAAGGAACACGCTTCCACAAAGAAATTCAGTCATTTATAAAAATTGTATACCATCTCTGTAAATGATAATAAGTATCTGAAGAGTTAACTTTAGCTTTAATAATAGTCTTAAAATAGCCAAAATAATCAAGAATGAAAAGAAAAAAATCAATATTATGAAGCCCAAGAAAGCATACTTATTAGAAGTACTTAACTCACAAGAAAAGACGGTTCTCTGCTTTTTAAATATGGATTAAAATAAATCTAATTTTTCTTCTTGCAAATAAACACTAGTCAAACTCATACAAAGAAAACTGGCCTAGAGTGGAAATGGCCCAATACGGTAGGACCTCATTAATTTTGATTCCACTAATTAATTCTGAGTTGATGGTTACCTTTGCGGCCTGTGTGAAAACAAATTAATGGTATAAACAAAGCAAATGTCTAGCCTATTTATATGTAGAAAGAAAAAAGACCATTCAAGCACTACTTTGGTATTAATTTTAATTCAAACAATGAAAAAAATAATGATAAATAATTCTCAGCTATGTGTTAAATGAAAGCACTTAAATGATTTGCTACAATACAATTAACTTGGCTTTCTCTTGTCTGTCCTCAAAATTATTAAAGAAGCACTTCTTACAGAATATTTTACAACTCAAATTTCTTTCTAATTTAGACTCAGCTTCCCCACAAATGAGTTCAACAAACACAATCCCTTTATTACTATGAAATCTAAGTTTTGAACATAAACTAATTCCATATGTGGTTAATGCTATCCCACCTCACTTTAATTCACGTCAGCCTGAAAAATGTGTCTCAAAATGAATTAACGCCAAGGTCATTATAACAAGTTAATGTACAAAACATTTAATGGATATAATTAAAATGATAATAAAACTAAAATCTGTGAACCTCATATCATTAACGAAGCTTTTCTGAAAGCTTAATAATCTAAACTTCCTTGATTACACACTTATTTTTAAAATAATTTTAAATTATGCTACATAAAGGATGGCTCAAGTTTAAATAATGGATTTGTCTCAAATGTCTCAGTGACTACTTGTTAGTTTAGCTGGTACAAGACACAATATATATTCTTAGCAAGTTCCTTACTACTAATAATGAATGTAGATATATGTTGAATATAATTATTATTTTTAATAGCATTCTTTTCAGTTTGATCAAATGATCTTCGCTTAACATTAAATGTTGCTGATGAACAGATATTTATTTTTCATCAAAAATATTTTCCATTAATGTTTTTTTGGCTCATCTGTGCTGCCACATTAAGAATTATACAGTATTGGGGGCCGAGGATTTAGCTTAATGGCACTGTGCCTCTCAAGTACAAGGCCCTAAATTCAACCCCCTATAAAAAAGAATTATACAGTACAATTTACAAATCTCTTCCACAAACATTTTATCTGAAAGCATACCAGGTGAAAGCAGCACTGGCCCTCTTCGTGTGACATATCTATTCCTTCCCTAAACAATAATACATGCCTATCATTTTTTATTTTGTTTTTGTTTTTTGAGACATGGTCCCACTACATAGTTCAGCTGGCCTCAAACTTACCATGATCCTCTTGCCTCAGTCTCCGTATGCCAGGATCACAAGTATGTACCACTATGCCTGGCTTTACTTTTTGCTATAAGTATCCATCTGATGTGTGAGACAAGTGAGGATACCAACATTCATCCATCTAGCAAATGTTGAGAAGGCTATATTCTTTATCATTTAAAATAACCAATAATAACAGTTCTAGTATTTTCTTCCCATACCCTAATTAACTGTCTCATGATTTCTATTTTATCATGGTAATCAACTGACTTAAAATAAACACCATTAAAACTATTTTATTGTTATAGAGAATTTGAACAGCATAGAATGAGCATCCTATCCACCTTCCAAGTGTTTTATAGATAAAAATTCATTACCATATTAATGCTGCGCTGGCAGCAAAATATACCAATGACATTCAATGCTAATTAAAAGTAAATGAGAACAATAAGCACTAGAATATTTAACTGAATAGAAATTCTATTTTTTCTTTTATGAAAATATTAAGATAACCAGGGTAAGAAAGAACAGAATAAAACAAGTATATTCCAAGGCCAGTCTTTTTTCTCCAAGAGTTCTAATCCTACACCAAATAAAAGCCCGTTGTTTTTGCCAGTAAATAATTCTCACAGGACATTAGTGCTGAACAGCAGAATGCCACAAGCTATCACAGAATCTGACAGAGTCAGAATATACCACCTAGGTCATCCAGTCTGACCTTACGCATTTTACAAGACTTCATTTTAAACCATTCCCAGAAAGCTCCTGTGGAACCTGTTCCTAAGCATCTGCCATGAATTACAGAAATTGGAGACAGCTAGTTTATCCCATCTACTACCTCTCTGGGGAGATGCCTCCACTTTGCAGTCGTTTCCAATGTTAATAATATATGTACTTTTTGATTTTCTACTTCTACTCATTTGTTTTCTAAACTACATTATTCTTTTTCTTCAGATTTGCTGAGCAGTCTTATATTTGCTCATAATAGTTCTTCCATGTGTATGAAAATATTCTCTAAATATATGAACATTCTACTGTCTCTCCTTTTAAATATGCCCATCATTAGACAAGCTATAAGTGACTAGCTCCTTTTGTTCATAAATCAATCCCACTACTCTCTTAATCATTATTTCTTGTACTTCCCAGAACTCTTCCCATGGAACATAAATGTGCTGTTAAGATGCATCATTTATCATTTTTAAATAGCCTACCTGAAAGGGAAAAAAAGACTCTATCAAATTAAATGTTACTTTCATTTCCACACCTCCATAAAATCAGACCAAAATTAAATTTAAAAAGTTTTAGAAATCCATTTTTCTTTTAAAAAGTGAAAAAAGTATAAAGGTGGTAATATCTTATTTTGGAAAATAAGATCATATGCTCCAACTAGTGTACAATATAATACTGAATAATTATACTATACATGAATAACAAAGACTTGTAGGAACTACTTTTAATATTTTCCTTCATTCACTGTATGTGAAAAGTAACAAAGGAAACAGCAAGATAATTAGAACTTATCTTTTTCCAATTGCTTCCTTATCATAAAATAGCAAATAAGTATGAAGAATTTAAGATTAAGAGGATGCAGCCTGACAGCACAAAAAGATTTATTTAAAAACTCTCCATGTCCATATTGCCTGCCTTGCAAGCACAAGGTTCTGAGGTCAATACCAGTATCAAAAGGGGTGGAGGGGTGGGTTTCATGGTGAGATCCTGTCTCAAAAACAAAACAAAAAACAAAAAAACGAAAACCTGACATTGTAGTAAATTGTTACCTTAGGGAAGAATAAGTTATTTTTATCCATATTTCATCAGACAAATTTTTAGGAAAGTATTTTATGTTTGTTTTTAATCCAGCCATTGTTTTTAAGGTTTAACAAATTTCTGGGAGTAAAGAGGCAAGATTTCATGCTTTAAAAATATGGTAGCTAAAAACATAATAATAATATAAACTGGGTTACACAAAAACCAAAATTGGGCTGAGGAATTAGCCCAAGTGGTACCGCACCTACCTTGCAAACCTAAGGGCTCAACTTCAATCCCTAGTACCACACACACACACACAAAAAAAAAAGTAATAAAAAGAAAAAAAAAATTTCAAAAGTAGGGGATATAGCTCTGTGGCATTGTGCCTGCCTGGTAAGTGTAAGGTCCTGAGTTTGATCCCCAGTACCAGAAAAAAGAAAAAGAAAAATTAAAGCTAAATAACCAACCAAAAGGAAAGTCTAACTTTAGAAGACACATAAGCTTAGTGTTTTATTTAAGAGCTCATCTGCCAAGCAAGATGCCTGTAATCGCAGCACTTGGAAGGCTGAGGCAGGAGGACTACTACAAGTCTGAGGCTATCCTGGACTACATACTGAGTCCAAGACCAGCCTAGACTGTGGCTCAAAAACACTAAACAACAACAACAATAATAACAACTCTAAACTCTAAGAGTTCATTTAAACACAAATACTTCCCATCCTGGGGGGGTGGGGTTTGGGGGTTTTTGGTTTGTTTTTCTGTTCTCTTGCTACATAGTTTAGATCAGCCTTGAACTCACTATGTAGCCCTGGTATTTCATTGGCCCCTTTGTCATCACAGATATAAGTAATATCTTAAACAGCAAGTGATAATTGAACACATACTGAGGTAGAAGACAGTTTAGCAGCCTTAAAAATGTTAATGATAGAATACACAAAAACTCTGAGGTTTCATATGGACAAAACATATGCAAGAACTCTATTCAAAGGAAAAATTGCAAATGGAAGAAAGATATTGCACAAATATCCATATTGTATTACATACAATGGAAGACAGTGGGGCCAATTAAATACCAAGACAGAAGAACTTGTAAGTAAATGTGATATGCTCACCCATGAATAAATATAACTTGAAATATATTTGCTATATTTTAAAATTAAAATGTAATATAAAGAGATAATTAGACCTACAGTACATATAAGCAAAAATATATATAATAAATGGGTTTTTAGGGCCAGGGATTTAGCTCAGTGGTTCTAGTGTCTGCCTTGCAAACACATGGTCCTGAGTTCAATCCCCAGTAACCACATACCACAGTGCCCAGCATGGTGAGACATGCCCATCAGCAATCAGTACTACATACTACAATTCTGGGTGTGGTGGCTCAACCCTGTAATCCCAGCACTCAAGAGGCAGAGGCAGGAGGATTGCTGTGAGTTCAAGGTTTGCCTGGGCTACATAGTGAGCTCAGGGCCAGCCTGAACTACAAAAGCAAGACTCTCATGTTCTAAATTAATGAATGAATGTATGAATGAATAAATAAATAAATGGATTTTTAAAAACTAAAGAGAAATAGACCAAAATATATTCATTATAGTTCTTTTACATGTAGAAGGATAGGAGATTAACTTTTACCTTCTTAATTGCCTCTATTTGCAAATACTGTATTTTATCAAAGAATAGGCAGTAATAATATTAAAATTAAAATGTTTGAAAAGAAATATGTCACAAAGAAAAAATATAAAAGGTAACTAAAACTGAAAGACTCCAAACTTCAATAATCAAAAAAAGGCTAAAAGATAGATTACATAAGAATTGAGCAATGTTTAGTTCTCTAATAGAAATCAGAAATGTATAAATTCAAAAGTATGACAGTGATTTGTCCTTAGAAGTGAAAGACAATGTAATTTTCAATTCATTAGACAGTGAATATATCAAAATCAGATTGATGTAAATCAATAGTAAAAAATGATGCATGCCAGAAATCCAGGGAGTCAGAAGGCTGAAGCAGGAGGATCATAAGTTCCAGCCAGTGTAAGCTGCATAATGAATGTAAAGCTAGTGCAGAATATTTTAAAAGCCCCTATTTAAAGAAAAGAAGAATGGAAGGAGGAAGAAAGGAAGGGAAGTAATGAGGGAGGAGAGAGGGAGGGAGAACAGAAAAAAGGCAAAAAATAGAAGAAATGCAATTTTTAGATTACTAAATTATGGAAAGAGGTGCATAGTAGAGGTCAGCTAGGGTATAGGTCAGACTACTAGGTATCTGTCACCTGCCACCCTTGCTGTCTGTGTGACACGAATGAGTTATGTCAGTTCTCTGAGCCTTTTTTCTCTGCATAATGTTGTTACCAGAAATATCACATTACATGGAACTGCTTTATGAATTGAATAATGTACAGAAACTAACACAATGACTATCAGATCATGAACACAAAAATGATAGTAGTTAATATGACCTCTACCATCTTCACCATTAGGTCATATGTACCTCAGAATCTTTTAAAATGCAATTGTGTTTCAGACTGGAAATACAGCTCACTGGTAAAAAAATTACCCAGCATGCATGAGGTCTACAATCCTTCTACACTAACACCACAAAAAATAATAATGATTGCACTTATGCTCTGAAGGGCTTTTCAGTGTTGCCAGTGTGCAGGAATCTATTTTAGCTGGGTATGGTGGTGCACGCCTGTAATTCCAGAACTTGGGAGGCTGAGGCAGAAGGATCATTAAGAGTAGCTTGGCAGAGCCAGACCCTGTTTCAAGCCAAAAAAAAACCCCCATCTACTAAAATATTTATAACTCTTCAAGTATATTAGTTTCCCCTTTACATTATTTTCTTCTCATACTAACATTGTGCTTTAAATTATTCTGAAAGATCAACTTTTCTTTTTTTGAGACAGGGTCTCGCTTTGTAGTTCAGGCTGGCCCTGAGCTTAGCCCAAACTCACATCACAGCAATCCTCCTGGCTCTGCCTCCCCAGTGCTGGGATTACAGGCGTGAGCCACCATGCCCGGCACTGTCCTATGTGATACTGATTGCTTTTGGGGTCAGTCTCCACACCCAGTATTGTTATGTGGTTACTGGGGATCGAACCCAGGTCCCTGTGCTTCAAGACAAGCGCCAGAACCACTGAGCTGTATCCCTGGCCCTGAAAGATCAATCTTAAAACCACTGATATCACTCATATTACCTTAAAATTACATTAATGATATTTATAGCATTTCTATGAGTCAATAAAAGTACTCGACAATTCTACACTTTCCACTATTCCTTGAATATTGCTTCTGATCTTCCTTCTACTGAATTTACATTATTACTGCATACTTCCTTCATACATTTAAAACATTAAAATTCTATCTTTAATTCCAATTATGTTTTAGGGACCAAATCTGCAAAGCACTGCAGAATGTATGGGGGGTTTTGTTTGTTTGTTTGTTTGGGTTTTTTGTTTTGTTTTGTTTGTACTAGGGACTGAACTTGAGACTTCGCACTTACCAGGCAGGTGCTGTGGTACTGAGCTAAATCCCCAGCCCTTGTTTTGTCTCTGAGACAGGGTCTCACTGGGTAGGTCATACTGGCCTCAAACTCACTGGGAGGACAGGCGTGAGCTACCACACCTGGTTGCAGAACAATTGTAAGAGGTTCCCTTAGTCAATTAAAAGTGCACTTTGCATGTGTGTAGTCTGTGGCCACTGCACCTGACCATCCCCACACACCTGGGGCCACATGGCTGCACCACAACCTTCTGGAACAAAGGGCCTGACTCATCAGAGCCCCTCCAGGGGGCTGTCTGTTGGTTCCACTCTCTGCTTTCTGACTCGATTTAGTTTTAATCTGCTTGTCCCCTCCCTTAACCTGTTTACCTTATTCTTACCACCATCCTTTAAACAAACCAGCCTGAATTTATGTCCTTTGACAGAACCACAGGAAACCTTATCTTTCTATCCTAGAAACAGATGGGTTAATACAACCTGTTCCTATTATTCTAAGGAGAGATACGGAAAGGATCTGTGTACCCCTTTCCTAGCATCAAATCAACAGAACATAGGCCAGGGATTTAGCTCAATGTTTCCGGCACCTTGTAAGAGCAAGGGCCTAGGTTTGATCCCCAGCAACCACATACAACAATCCCCAGCATGGAGACTCCTGCCCACCAGCAATCAGAACCACATACCACAGAGCCAGGTGTGGTGGCTCATGCCTGTAATCCCAGCACTCAGGAGGCAGAGGCAGGAGGATTGCTGTGAGTTCGAGGCTGAGCTCAGGCCCAGCTACAAAAAGCAAGAACCTGGCTCAAACAAACAAACAAAAACAATTAACAGAACATATGCTAAAAATATCTGTGTAATAGGAATGTTGGTTACCTTTTTAAGTTTATATCAAAGAAAATTTATAAACCTAACTATTAGGACCTACAGTTAGGCAAGAAAAGTTGTGCCTATTCCATAATGTATGCCTTAGGAAAAGCAATAGTAGGGTTCAAACATCCCCTTCAACATCTAGGGTCATGCTGACAAAGGCTTTCCAATAGGAATAGGCGTGCCCTGCTGAAGCTACCCACACACATGCTCTCAGGCGCTGAAAACGCCAATTTTCAGCCAATGAACAAGAAGACACAGTACTTAGGACTACAGTTTCCAAGGAATTCAGAGAGTGAAACCCTTTTATACAGTTGCTGTTTTTTGGTATCTTAAAATTTTCATTCCATGCAATAAAAGGATGTAAAGTTATAGAAAAACATCACTATATCTCATATGTATAATTATCGTGTTGATTAACAATATGTAAATTTTTAGCCAGTCATCATAGTGCATACCTGTATGTCAGTGAATTCTGTACTTGGGAGGCAGAGGCAGGAGAATTGTCAGGAGTTCAAGGTCATACTGGCGTTGAACTCGCTGGGAGGACAGGCGTATGCTAGCACACTTGGTTGCAGAGGATAGGTCACACACACACACACACACAAACACACAGCTACAGACACACACACATGCATTTAAAATAACAAATGATAATAAGAGACACCCAAAATTTCAAAGGCTCTAAAACTACCTTGCCATAGTTGGATCAGAAAGAAATGAGAAGCAGTTCTCACATAGGAACAAGTAAGTGCTATACCTCCACAACAGTCGTTGCAGTACTGAAAATGGATAAACATACTAAAGGCCCAGATCTGGGCCTTTATCATCCAAATGAGGGCAGAGTTAACTGAATGTAGGAATAATAACAACAATAATCAAAGTCCAATGAGCTCCTCTTAGGCACTGGGGAACTAGGGCTTAAAGACAGTAAGTAAGTAAATCCGCTAAAAGTTACAAGATGAAGACACAAATCTCAGTCTCTTTGTAAATCCCTTTCCCCCGCGCATCTCACTGATATAAGTAGAGAATTTTCTCTGACTTCTTTGGGAAGGTTTCACTAATGTCTAAGACTCCAAAACAAGAACAGTCCTGTTGGTTTTAGTACACACTATTTATCATTCTTTCCATTTCATTTTAACCTATTAAATTTCTCTTTAAATGAATGTAAATATTTTTTCATACTTTATTACTTAACTTTTTTTTTCCTCCAAACAGCCTACCTAAGTGTTCTCATACTTATAAACAACTAGTTTACAGCACACACAAAACTATTACTCTGATCTCTTGGTTATTACTTTGAAAGTAGTGTACATATCAAATTCCCACCAGTTTGTGCCTGAATGCAGGCCATTACCTATTATAGACAGGCCCATCAGGTACAAGCTAGGAAAACTCATCAAGTAGCCAAAACCTGTGCATAACATACATGGTAACATCAAGAGAGACTGAAGACTAGCATGGATGATGGTATAAGCACCTAAAAATTAATAAGCCCAAATATAATAGATTCTGTTTTCCTTGAAAGTCTTCAAAAGCCATCCAGAGTCGATCTCCTGTATGAACTCTGACAGCCTTAGAAAACCCCTTCTGTAGCATCTATGCTGTGTTACATCTGCCTCTTTGCTAATTTGGCTGCCTCTTTGACTGAATTCTATCACATACCATGTCTAAGGCAGTCCTCATCATAAATGTACTGTAACTAACCGAATAACAACCTTAAAATGTAATTCATTTCTTCCTAACATTTTTGCCATTTGAAAGCAATTATAACTGCCTTTAAAGTATTATACACTTTTATATCAATATACCACATATAACAATTTATTCAAAAAATCATTCTTGAAATGCAAAAACACTAAGCTATTCAAATTATTATTCTTATTGCTGGTAAAACATGACATTTTTCTAAAAGCTATTTTAAAATGTCCAATAAATTAAAGTACAGAATATCACTAGAAATAACGTTTTAGAGGGCCAGGCATGGTGGGGCATGCGTGTAATCCTAGCACTCGGGAGGCGAATTGCTGTGAGTTCGAAGCCAGTCTGAGCTCCACAGTGAGTTCAGGACCACCCTGAACTACAAAGGGAGATTAAGCTTGTTTCAAAAAAATAAAAAAGTTGTAGAAATATACTTAGTGATATAGAAAGTTGACCCTTCCATCATCTAAAAAATATTTATTTGTATTACTATTATTTAATTTTAAAAAGTAAAATTAATTTAGAAAGAGATTCTGAATACATAAAAATAGACAAATGGTCTCAGAATCTAAGTGTTAAGGGAAAAAAAAGAATGTTACAGAAAATAATGTATTTTAGAAAAATTACATTTCTACTCCTTGCTTTCGTTTAATATGCAGTAACAAAAGTACTCAGCTTCTAAGACTTTATTATAATTATAAATATGGCTGTTTAAACGTGATATTCAAATTAAGTTCAGGCTCAAAAAAGTGAGAAAAGAGCTAATTTAGGCAAAAGGTCTCAGTAGTTCTTTGGAATAAAATTATTAAATAAAAAGCCTAATTTGTTAGTTGTGTTAATGGCTGCGAGCATTAGCCACACTAGGATACATTTAGTGACACGTGCCATTCATATTATCCTAACTGTCTCTAGAGGTCTAATATTTCAAAGGAAGATGCAAACAGTGATGTATGTGTAGGGTACATGCTGGACTTTGTGTTTCCACAAATCTATGCTGCCCCCTCCTGGATGGTTTAGGAGATTATCAAAAGCGTTTATTACTAAGATGAAATAATGAAAAGTAATCATTTTCAGCTAATACATTAAATAATTTATATTCTTACATGCAGAAATACAACATTGGTACTAATTTATTTGGAAATATTTTCTAAACATTTTGTTCTGAACAATGCTAACAGAAAAACAGCTCTGATAATTTAATTACTGATAGAGATGTATTACATATTTACTAAAAGTAAATAAGACATTTGAAGAAGTAACATGTTTTTTGTTTTCCCCCCTTTCTACTTATTCATTCCTCTTCACTCTTCAAAACAAACCAGATCTAAATTTGATGCTTATCTTTCTGTTTCAATGTTAATACTTGCACTAGTCCTACATCTATCAGCTATTTAGTCTAGGTCAGCATCAAACTCAAAGTGATCCTCCTGCCTCAGCTTCCTGAGTGTTGATTGTATAGGTATACACTGCATGTCAGTCAGCTTTATATATTTTTTTATATGTAAGGAAACATCTTCATATGGTATTAAACATACAAATGTTCCATGTCATAGTCTAAATTCACTGTTTTCTACAAACTGAAAATCAACTGAGAAAAATACAGATGGCTCCATGCAAAGAAATTACTATCATTCTTTAAATGCCAAAGATTCTACTGAGTCACTCATTATTTTTTTGTTTCTATTCGGTATTAAGGGAAAAGGTTTCTTAACACTCTTGATATTTTAAAATTACTTTCCTCTCATAGTATTTCTTCTAATGTCTAGTTCAAGTAATATAGATGGTCTTGGAAAGTATAGATTCTACCAGAATTTATAGTAAATGGAGAACAATAAGTAGTAGGTGCAGTTAAACTGCGCTGGCATGGAGTTGGGAAGAACGTGTCAGATCATTTTCATCTGTTCCGTGTAATTCTAATGACACAGACAGAGAAAGTTCCATACTGCAGTGCCGAGACATTATAAAGCTCCCCTCTCACATGCCTCAGATTTCCCAGGCACCATGTACTCTCATGGTTTTCTCCCTCCCAGAATTCAGATTTAATAATTCACCCAGATCTAACTTGGACAGCTACTCGAATTTGGAAAGCGCATTATCTAACCACTTGGTATTGCTCAAATTTCTTAGCTGTCAAAATGATAAAGCAAACTGGCCAGAGGAATCACAGGGCTAAAGAATAAGAGTTCCAGGGAAACTTGCTTTTCGCTACTGACTATTAACACCTTTTGTGTTTTACACCACGTGCAATATCACCTATTTTATAAAATAAAATAATAAATAATCTAAGAACACATTAAATTTAAGAAACTAGATAAAATTTAGCAAGCATGCATTTTTAAAGATTTTTTTTTAAATTATCATATAAATATTTCAAATGCTATCTAGGTTAGTAATATAGAGATTGTGCTTCAAATTTGAATTCAATTAAAACTGCACAAGTATCACATCTGAGAAGCAACAGAGAAGACCAAACTTCTTTAAAAATAAATCACATGAAATTGCAAAGAAAAAAGATATAGAATTGTTTTATATTTATCCTATATAATTTATATGTTGTTCAGCAACTAGTCTAATTTCAAACAAATATTGCATTTCAGTTTTTTTATATGCAGTACATTTTATAAATAGTACATTTATTTCATAAAAAAAAAAATCAGCCATCAACAAGGGGAAAAAATAGATAAAAGACTTCAAAATCTTCAAAAACTTGTAGATTTAATAACCAAATTCAGTAGGATAGCTGTATACAAAGTCAACACTCAAAAGTCAATAGCATTCCTGTACACAAGTAAAAGATTCACTGAGAGAGGAATTAGGGAAATAGTAATTCTCACAATAGTATCCCCCAAAAATAAATCACCTAGGAATCAAACTAACAAAGGAAGTAAAAGAACTTTACATTAAAAACTATAGCACTCTGAAAAAAGAGATCAAAGATGATATCAGAAAATCTTTCTACCCTTGTTCTTGGGTAGGAAGAACCAATATAGTGAAAACAGCTATACACCAAAAACAGTAAAACAGATTTAATGCAATCTTGATCAAAATACCAATAGCATACCTCACAGAACTAGAGAAAACAATCAGGAAATTTATTTAGAACCATAGGAGACCTGGAATAGCGAAAGCTATTCTGGACCACAAAAGCAAGAAAAGGGACATCACAATCCCTCACTTTTACCATTACGTATACCTAAAATGTACCAATACATATTTTGTTTCAAATAAATAAATAAAAAAAAATAATGGAGAAACGGTTCATTAAAAATAAAGTATACTGAACTACTGAAACTGGTACTAAATTAATGCTTACAGACAAAAGAAATGCAAAAGGATTTTGGATATTTAATATGCTCTAACTAGCTCAAAAATGAGGAAGGACAAAGGCTGCTGAAGAAAACACCTAGACAGCAGGAAAAGATTATTGTTACTGTCTTGAGACATGCATGTGGAGTTAAAAGAGGAAACAGTCTCTCTTCAGAGTTCATTTCCACGTGAGGCATCTAGTCTATCATCTAGCTGACAGGCATTTATTTTTTCTTCATTGATTATTCAAGCTAAAAAACAATAAACTATGTTACTTAGTTCATCTCCTAACAATTTTATATTTTATATTAGGACACAAAATGTGGCAATAAAGTATAAAAGAAGAAATCATGAACACTGTATATTCTAAAATCAGTCCAAGGAATTTTAAAACATAATTACTATCTCTGTTTTAGAACATCTTTTCTTTCTACCTTGTCAAAATAACTGTACACTTAAATGAACTTCATTGGTAAATATTGAAAGCATTTTGCCTCTATCAAAGGACATGCTCATTTTCTGCTGAGATAAATCGCAGAATGCATTAGGGAATATTTAAATTATTTTTTTAAATGAAATTTCATTCAATAAATATACTTGAAGTGCTCCTATGTTTCAGGGACATACTATAACATTTAGAAATGAGTAATAGGAAAATATCCACTGTATCCATCTTCTACTTCTATACCCATAATAGTAAATGATAATAACACTGTCTAAACATTGTGTTACTATTACTTTTGGGTTAAAATTCAAAGAGTATAATTAATTCTTTTTGTGTATTTTAAGTTACTTTATATTGCATTTATATGCCTGATAGCAACATACCCTAGCTCTATTATATGGAAATGATCTTTTATATAAATCAACTTACACTACAGTTTTCAGGTGGAACTAGAAGTTGAGTAATCTCACCACCATGAACACAGAAGATATGTTTCATTTCTCCAGAAAATATGTCCCAAATTATGACTGAAAAATCCACGCCTCCAGATACCAGGTATCTCTGGTCATAGCGCGCTGAGACCTGATGAGGATACAGCAAACATGTGACTTTGTTCCGATGACCGCGAAGCGTTCTGTGAGGCGGCCAACCTGTGAAGGAGGTTTTGGATTTAAAATGGGAAAAGTAAAGTCTTACAAAGTTTCAACAAGTAACATAAACAGGAAACATCAAGAGCTGTAAGTTGTGTCACAGAGAAAGCTTCCAACTTTCTCCTTCAAAACTGCTGTGTCTTATGCAGTAGCAACTAGCTATAGGAGACTACGAGGCCCTAGAAACAGGGCTAATCAAGATCTGCATGTGCTGCAAACATCAGTCATGGGATTTTTAAAGGGTTAACGCAGAAAGAAGCAATGTAAAATATTTCACTAATAAATTTCATATTGATTACAAGTCAAAATCATAATTGGGAAACTGGGTGATATAAAACATAGTAAACAAGTCTAGGAGAAAATTACATATATAATTACATATATGGATTACATTAGATTTCCACTGGACAGTACTGCTGTAGATTATCAATGTTTTGATAATATACTTAGTAATCCAAAGAAACAGCTCAGAAAGCCACAAAACTATATATTTCTTTAATGTATGTCATTATAAGGTATTTATCCAAAAAAAAGGTGCTCACTACTTTATTTGCACATTAAACTCTATCAACTACATAGTACACTAACAACTATACTGATTTTCCTAGTTAAAAAACCAACAGTGGAGACATTTTCAATATTAGGGTGCCAGAGTTCTCAAAACACTTTAGATGTGCAGACGTCCGGTATACCTCTTCTGAGCATGTGTTCCCCTTGCAACAGCTGAACTATGGCTGTCTGTGTGGCAGGTACAATAATTATGCTTCCATCTTCACGGCCACAAACGAGTCGTCCATGTGCTGGTATATACACACTTGCAGTTACTTTCAGAGGTTCATTACTATTGGGAATCACACTCAGCTGATCTATAATTCCAGCAGGACAAGGATTCAGTTTATCAAATGCCTCTTGCAAACTAATGGAAGTTGTCATTTTCAGACCTGTAGAGATTTAATTATGTTGAAAAGAAAAACATTTATACATGTTAAAAAAACTTAAAACGGTATAAAAATGGTGGTTAATTCAATAATGCAGCAAAAAAGTCACTTATATCAAACATAATGGTTGGAATAAAATTATAAATGAACGTTATAAATTTGTTATTCAGTGACTAACATTTAAATGTTAAATTAAAAGAATAATCTATTGCTGCACAATTTACTATTACCTTCTTCACCTTCTTGTTTATCAGCTATGTCTGATATGTTCCAAATATTTAGTCTTCCAGAAGAGTCACCCTGAATTAACAGTTTATGGAAATATTCCTTGCATCCATAGAAGAA
>PVIR01018640.1:0-32544 GCA_004026965.1 Petromus typicus | reverse complement strand
GGTGAAAGGGGACAATGTTGAGATTGTAACAAAAAAGTAAGGAAACAAATTTTATGTATATGGGGGGGTGGTAGGGTGGGTGGGGCTATGGGAAAAAATGAGAATTAAGTTGTGTCTTATACTGGTACAAATCCCCATTATGGAGTGCAATCATGATGTGTATATTTAATGTACCAATAAAGATAAAAAAAAAAAAAAACAACTTCATCTGTATAGGAAGTAGGAAATTAATTGGCAGTGGCCTTCCAATGAGAAGCCAGTCACCACAGAAAGAGAAATAGCCCACTCCAGCCACCAAATTATTCCCAGTAGTGCCAGTTAGGATCCTCCTTGTCTAAAGCAGATTCAGTATTATTTACTTGTTATTCAAATTGTTCCAGCTTGGGCTAGTTGAGACTTCTGTTTCTTTTTGATATGCAACTGTCTTTCTCTCTCTCTCTGTCTTATTTTTTTTTTTTTTCTGTTTGTACTTCTTGGCTTTCTGGCATAATAAGATAATCCAGAATAATCTTGTATATTCCCAGCTCCTATCCTAGAAGAATCCTATTTATCTAAGGAGTTCTACTTCTTTTTATTGGAATATATTAGAAATGAAAATAGAAGCTTTAGATTGGCTCAGTGCTACTTGGGTGTCACAGCTTCTAGGTCTTCTCAGTGGATAAAGTAAAAAGAATATGTATGCGTGTGTGTGTGTGTGTGTGTGTGTGTGTGTGTGTGTGTGTGTATGCGTGTGTGTGTGTGTATGTTTAGTAACCATGTAATAAACAGGCCTACAAATGTTTTGATATGTTCCCATCTTTATCTGTTCCCATCTTTATTTGCTAATCACAGGTTATTACCTATGTCTCCAACTCTGATCCGTTTCTCCATGATCATTCCACCATTGTCTCCATATTTGTAAACTGCCTCTCCAGCAGGGAACAACTTGCTTACCCATTCACTCAACTGTTCAATTCCTGTATCCATACAGAGTGGTTTCAGAGTCATCCCAGCTATTCTCCTCTTCTTGTTTTCTGACCCAAAGGATGTGCATTTGATAGTGGTCTGAACTGACTTTCCACCTGCCTGCCTCTTTTATCTCCCTTTTCTCCCCATCTATAAGTCTGTCTCTATCCATCTATCATCCATCCATCCATCCATCCACCCATTTACTTATCCATTTGCTTTCATATTTATCCAGTCTGGATATATTTATAAAGTGAAGTACATAGACTCTAAGAGCAATGTTACCAGTGATAGATTTGGCTAAATGAGTACCATTTATTATATTAGACTTTCTTATAACTGCAATCTCTTAACTCATATGTCATATTTACCAATATTTCCCATTCATCTTGAAAGATGTATTGTTTGTTGCTATTGGCATTTAGATGCCTTTCAGTGAGCCATATACTCTTTATTCATACTTAGGTACATCTATTCCCATCATTTGAATTTTTCACAAAATAAGAGACAGTTGTACTTATTTCTAAACTGAGTTGATTTTTTTTTCATTTTATTATAGCTGCACTAATTAAACATTAGATAACCTAGTGAAATTTTCTAGTAAATAGTGACATTAGATACTTGGAAACTCTAAATGAAGAGTCTAAAAGAAGATGTTAAATTAAGTTGAGCAAGGTGATTATAAAATATTGGAGACTTTAAAAAAATCCAGAGGAATTTTATGCCAGTAATGCTTCACAACTGTATTTAAGTTTTTGGTGTGAAACTAAGATAATAGTTGCTGGGAATCATTATAAAGAAAAGACAATGTATAATTTCAATTGTTGAGAGATTTATATCAGTGGGAAAGCCTTGGACTTTTACCAAATATTCTAAGTTAATGCGCATTAAAAGTTAATTAAGGAATCTCCCAGTTTGACCTTTTGTGATTCATTCACCAACTATTGTTCTCAATGGCTATGGAGAAAAGGGGCTTTATTATGCTTTTATTCTTGAGGTATGATACTAACTTAACAGGCTTTTGTGGCATAGTTTGAAAAGTTAGTCATGATTAAAAATTTATATTCATAACTTTTGATAACTGTATGACCATCCTAAGGAGCACCTTTTGTGTTTGCCATGTGTTAGATACCTTGAATGTGCTGGATAGTTTGTAGTCACTGCTTCAAGTCCACTATTCTTCATTTCTTTCCTCTCTATTCCCAGAAAGCTGATCCAGAGAGATTGTCAGTGGTGATTCCTTGCCTTAGGGCTGCCAGCTGGATTAGGCTAATGTCACCTCCCGTAGGAGACTGCAGAGCTGATGAGGCATGAAGAGAGCGGTTCTTCTGATTTCTTTCCTGGAAGGTCACCTAAAACTAAGTGCATCCCTCAAACAAAAGTCATTATTTCTTTCAAGAGTGATTCTTCTATATCAAGGCCTTTTCTCCTAAGTTCGGGTAATTATTGGTCTTCCATTTATTCTTTGACCTAGAAGTGACTCCATTTTTTTGAGATCCAGTTTACCACAGTCTCCCCTTTGCCTGCAGATATCCACCTCTCTGTGGATCTGCCCTTTATTAAGAAATATTCTTTAAATTATTTAAGAAAAAATGCACAATATTTATACTCTAGTTCGCATGAAATAGTGTCAGTGAAAAGTAACTGTGTTGGGTGGATTTTCCAGTTATGCCATTGCTTTCCATTAACCCCAATAAATCTAAGTTTCTGAATCTTAGTTTCTTCTAGGCAAGTTAGTTTGCCTATCTCATCACTTAAGGGAAATGTTCTCTATACATGGGGAAGAGAATATATGGTCATCCTCTTCCACTTTTGTGTATAGGTAGAGGATGAATATTTGCCAGTCATTATGTTAGATATTCTTTCTTCATGAGCACAATTACCTCATCACATGTGGTGTTTCTGCTGCTGTGCCTGATGACGTAGTCTCAAATCTACTAGGAATGTCATATACTAGATTGTCAGCTTCCTTATCGTGCTGATGGCTTTGGCCTAGAATACTACATGACCTTTAGCAGACATGAATACTTATTAGCTTTTAGAAGAGGAATAAATGTGGGTGTAGGGAGGAGGAGGAGAGGGGAGGCAGGATTTAAGTGTGTGTCTCCATCACTTACTTCAAAACCTATGATAGTGTGGCTAAAACATAATTCCCAATATTAAGAAGATGACCCCAAATCCTTTTCTATGTCATTGTGAATTAAATTTTGAACTCTTCTTTGCAACCAGTTCCTTTTCTCTGGCTCTTGTCTTGAGGGTGATGGAAGAACAAAGCCAACAGGACAGCAATGGGGGAACCAAAGCTCTTGGCAATATCACTAGACCTTTGTCCCCTGGGCTCCAATTTCCAAGGCTCATGTCTGTTTATCCAGGCCCAAGCCTTCAGTTTACTCAGTTTTGATCCTCTATCACCTGGTCTTATTCTTGCATATTTGCCATTATAACTGTAGTTGATAAAGATTTAACATTTTATGAATAAAAATGTATCAGAAAAATACCTTTTGATAGATGGGGAAGAACAAAGCCTTACGAGTTGCTGCATAATTCTTCCAGACTAGAATGTTATTGCTCACAAAATTAAAAAAATATCTGGAATTGTATGTTGTATATTGTGAAATAGAAAATACTCAAAGCGAAATAGGGTTAAGGGGGAAAATAATGAGATTGTAACAGAAAAAGAAAGGAAATAAAGCTTATGTATATAGGAGGCAGGGGTGGTAGGGTGGGTAGAGGTATGGGAAAAACTGAGAATTAAGTTGTGTCATATACTGGTACAAATTCTCATTGTTGAGTGCAATCATGATGTATATATGTAATGTACCAATAAAGATTTCAATAAAAAATATCTGGCATCAGCCCTGAATAATAACTATATAGAGTTTTTCCTTATGTATTTATTGACTTGTCTTTTGAGACAGGGCTCTCTATGTAGTTCAGGCTGGCACTGAACTCCCTATGTAGGCAAGGTGGTCCTGGAACTTATGAGAATCCTGCCTTAACGTTCTGAGTGCTGGGATTATAGGAGTGTGCCACTGCACCCTGTTGTATGTGTTGACTCTAAAAATAGATCTTGGGGGTAGTGCCTTTTAACAAAAGGCGTGTATTCTTTCTCCGTTCTCTAGGCTAGAGCTCTGAAATCAAGGTGTTGGCAGGACTGTGCTTCCTCAAAAGCTTCCTGGGAAAAATCCTACCTCACCTCTTTAGCTTCTTATCCCTCGGGAAGCTCCTTGATTTGTGACAGCATAATTTTGTCTCTTGTACTGAGATTGTGGCCATCTTTCTTCTAAAATGTCTTTCTTCCTTATTAGAATACTTGTTATTCAGATTACTGGCTTACCCTATTCCAACATGATCTCATCTTACCCTAAAAGCTATATCTGCAGCTATCCTGTTTCCACATGAAGTCATATTATGGGATACTGGGTCTCAGAACTTCAACATATATTGTGGGGGTGGGAGGATATAATTCAACCCATAGCAAGAGGACATTTTCTTTTTCTTATTTCTCAGGTGTTCTCATACGCACTCTAACTTGCCCATTTATGTGACTGTATGTACCTCTGATTTCTTTTTAATTATACAAAGACACTTAGTTCCGACCTCAGCATCAGGTAAAAAGTAGCAACCTTTGATAAATCTATTAGTTGTTAGATGTCACTACTGTATCATTGAACTGACCCATAGGCTTTCTGAATGATATCCTGGAAGAGTTAACATTTTTTGAAAAGGGAAAAGAAATTTAATCGCTTTTCAGTAGCATTTTCATACCCATCAATAAGTTTTATTCTTCCTCCAAAGGACCTCCATCACTGAGTGGTTTATTCTTTTTTTTTTCCATCAAAGGGAATGATTCCCCCAAAGGTTAACAAAGCCTTTTTTGTCCCCTGTATTGTCCTTCTACTGTCTAAACTAATATTTACTGATTATAAAAAACCAAGTTTAAGAAAAGACATAAAAGAAGTAGAATGAAAAGACAGCACCTGTCAAACTCATAAACAGCATCATGGTCTTCTTATTTTTCTATCATACACACAGTTAGGAGAAGTGCTCATTGTCAGGGTAGCTCCTGGATTATGAAGAAGAAAGAGAAGGAGAGAAAAAACATAGCCCCTCAGGTGAAATGAACTTTTAGAGTATTTCATCTGTCATACTGTTGAAAATGAACTTCAGGAAATCAAAGAAGTGATATGTGAATGACAGTAACTTTTCATGATTAAAAGGCACACATTGGGTATCATCTGTCTGCCTGTGAATTTGAATGAGTGGTAGTGACTTCTCATTTCATTTGTGAAATAGATTTTCTTTTTTTTTCAACATTCGCAGCCTCTTACAAGGACAATTCTGTTCACTATGGCTGGTGAAGGTCTTGAATTGAGTAGCTTGCCTTGTATCCATCGAATTGGTCACTGATTTTTCTCCCAACTAAAAATAATCCAGTAGGTAATGAAGTTCCACCAACATTTCTAGGTAAAATTTTACTGATGATCTTTATCTTAGAGAATGATTTTTTTGTGAAGAACTTCAAAATTAATATGATGGATCCAGTTGAACTTTGGTTAGGAAAGGGGCTTATGTTAGGATCTACAGAACAAAAGTTCAGGACTTTTGAATTACAGCAGGGAAGGTTAATTTTCAGTGCTGCTTATCATTTTTAGGACAATTTTTTTTTTGAGACAGGGTCTTGCTTTGTAGTTCAGGCTGGCCCTGAGCTCAGCCTCAAACTCATATCACAGCAATCCTCCTGCCTCTGCTTCCCGAGTACTGGGATTACAGGCATGAGCTACCATGCCTGGCACTGTGGTATGTGGTACTGGTTGCTCCTGGGCATGAGTCTCCATGTCCAGTATAGTATCTGGTTAACTGCAGATCAAACCCAGGTCCTTGCACTCGCAAGGCAGGTGCTGGAACCACTGAGCTAAATCCGCGGCCCAGGACAAATATTTTTTATGTATGGTAAAACTTGCTAACTATTAGAGCATCCAAAAAAACTCCTGAAGACTGTTGCAAAGAGTGAATATAGTGCTATATCTGCAGACAAGTTTCCAGCAGCCTCCATTATTCTGGGAAATTCTTATTTTATTTTACTTCAGCCTTTTCTAGCTCCACCTGGTCTTGGTGAGGTTTCTTTTGCTCTGCTCTTGGCCAGACTGCCATGCTTTACATCATTAACCCTGAACTCTGGGGATCTGATCCCATGACAGCCTCTCTGATATTAGATTAGATCCCTTCCAGGCTTCATTTAATTGACTGAGCTCCTAGAGGGAACTGCTGGCTCCTGCTCCCTCTCTCTATTTTACTCGGCCACTTTTCTTTAGTAGCTGGATTGCAAATTTATGGTGGCTCTGTGAAGAAGGACGTGCAGCAAATAGAACACACGCCTGTAATTCTGAGTTCCTACTTTCCCTTCTAATAACATGTCTGTGGTTACACCTGTCAATGAACTCCTTTCTTTTTTTTGAGTCTTATTACTCCAAGTAATAAGAAATTGGCTACTTACCTCTTACATTCCTCAGACTGCCATCTTATCTATTTTCTTGAAAATGAAAGATAAGAGCATACTAGTAACTAAAACACCAGTTATTATTATTTATTTTTGGCTCAAATGCTCCTACTTCTATTTTTAAACTTTAAAAGTCCTTAGTTCACTAACAATGACTTTTACATTCTGAACATTTTGGCCAATCTTCTCTTTCCTTTTAATACTTACAGAATAAAGCCACTTTGTTTTAAAAATAAAAATTATATATCTCATGGTCAGAAACTCAAACCTAGACATATAATATGGAAGTAAAAGAGGACTGTAGTGACCTATCCTTTAACCCTTGCAATAAAAGTGTTTTTTTTCCTGCGTAATTCTCTTGATTATTTTATGTATATAATGTCAATTTTTATTAGTAATGTAATGAACCCTAGGGTCCAGCTTGAATAGTAGTTTTATAATTTGTTGTAATATTTAGCATCTGGTTAAGGGTCAGATATGTCTCCTCTCATGTTCTTTCCATCTACACAATAGATCTTGGAGATGTGACACATATTCCATGGTATCATAAGGTGCTGATGCTAGTTTCTCTATTCCTTGCCTGGGTCTTCATTCTGCTGGGTTGTCTTCATTTGAAATGGTAGCTCAGGATGAAGTTCATAAAGGTGTGTTGAGTTTGGGCTTTGCTACTTAGGAGGTGTGTGGCCCGGAGGTCATGTTTCCATCTGTCAAATGAGAAAGATGCTGATTACTGTAGCTGCTAATTCTTAATCTTTGTGTCCAAATAATTGTAATGAAGGAATTTGGAGAGCCTCCCTACAAAGCTCTACTTCATTCTCTTTTAGGAAGCAACAGGGCCCGAGGTGGAAGTAAGGCAGGTAGTGACTAGGTCTTTACAAGGTGAGATTTTTACAAACTATGCTCTGCCATCAAGACAAACTGTTAAAACTCCCATTACCCCCATGTCCAGTGTTGAGGACTTTCTTTTAAAATTTATTTTCTCTTGGTATAAACAAATGAAGTAGCTAGACTTTAGCTCTAGGAACTTAAAAATAATTTTAATTAAAAAATTTATAAATAAAATTATATATTCATTATATATAATTTTTTATTTTAACATATGTGTACATTGTAGAAGGACTAAATTGAGCTAATTAGAACATCGATCATCTCCAATAATTCTATTTTTTGTTATGAAGAGATCACATATATCTGTTCTCTTATGAATTTTCAAACATATAATAAAATTAGTCTTCTGTGTCTGTGGGTTCTGAATCCTCTTATTGAACCAGTTGTGGACCAAAAATATTTATAAAACAATTGCATTTGTACTGAACATGTATAAACATTTTTTCTTGTGATTATTCCCTAAATGGTACAGTATAAAAACCATTTACATAGCATTCATGTTGTATTAGGTATTATACATAATGTAGAAATGATTTAAATGTATGAGAACATGTGTGTTGTCTATAGCTGTACCACCCTGAACATGCCTGATCTCATCTGATCTTGGAAGCTAGGCAAGGTTGGGCCTGGTTGTCCATGGATGGGAAAACATGTGTGTCAATTATATGCAAATATTGTCGGTTTATATGAAGGACTTGAGAATCTACAGATTTGGATTATCTGAGAGGAGTCCTGAACCAGTCTCCCAGAGAAATAACTGTCTATTAATATTAACTACAGTCTTCATATTGTATAATAATTTTGAGATTATTTCTCAAAATCAGCATCTCATTTCCCACTCCTCTCCTAGTAGTAACCATCGACTTCCATGAGCTCAATGTTTTTGGATTCTCCATGTAAGAGAGATCATGGGGTATTTGTTTTACTGTGCCTGTGTATTTCAATTAACAGAATGTCCTCTGGGTTTATTCATGTTCTCTCAGCTGACGAGATTTTCTTTTTAAGGTCAAGTGGTATTCTACTGTATATATGCAGCATACTTTATCCATTCATCCACTGATAGGCACAGAAGTTCATTCCACATCTTGGTCCTGGAGAACAATGCTGCAGTGAAAACAATGAGCAGCTATCTCTTTGATATGTTGGGCACAAAGGGGATAAATATTCTGTTCTGACTTTATTGTTGATCTGTACTAACAAACTGAACTAAAAAGATAGTAATGAAGTATCCGTGAATTTGGTGCATTTTTGTAGGTTTCATACAAGTTCAGTGACTCTCATTGCTTGCAGCACTTGTGTCCATCTATTGTGTTTTGACAATAGATGGGGTGACTGTTTATTGAAGGTTCCGTACTGGAATCATTGTTTCTTTTTGTTTGACAGATGCTGTTCCCTTGAGGGCAGGAATGATATTTATTTCTGTGATTTCAGTATTTTCTAGAACACCTTGCTCATGGTAGATAATTTTTTAAGTGATTAAATGAATGAAAAGAATTATAGTTTATTACCTTGGATAATTTATGGTAAAAAGAAAAGCTTGCTTCTTGACATATTGGAAACTTGTTTGTTTAACAACTCAGACATAAAAATAAACTGGCTTTTTATGATTTTTTAGAATTGATTGCCTCTTGTCCTTGGATTCTCATTTCAGATGGTAACAGAAAATATTTAAATTTTATGTTTAAACTAAGTTCAAACTCTTCAGGTATAAAGCAGTCTTTTTAGGGTAAATAGTTCAAAGATAAGCAAATTGTCAAGTCTACTTTTTCTTCTTAGGCAGCCTTCCTTCTTCCACCTAAAGATCACATTGTGTGGAGGATGATCATGATTCAGACAACACTCTCTCTCTCCAGGCTGGGGTCCACTGAGACGTTAATCCTGGACAAGTGCTAGTGTATGGCATACTCTCCACGGTCTTCTGAGGGACATGGTGTTGGCCCCAAGTTGTGAGGATCTAGAAAGTCCAGGGTGTCTTACAGCTGGCAGTGCTTTTAGTCAAGGGCTCTGGCAAAACTCACCTCTGCTGGCCATGCAGGAGAGATTGAGCTCTCAGAATCTTCCAGACTGAGCTCTTGGGTCTTCCTAAAGAGGTCTCGACTAGTGGGACCAGAGACCAGCCATTCTGACTGTGTCCTGTCTCAGTTTGTCACCTGCAGAGTCCGTCAGTGTGACAGATCATTGTTTTGTGCCAACACTGGGTCCAATGTGCTGTGCAACCCCTTCTCTATCCCTCTTTGTTTCTACCTCCCTCTCTTCCTTCAAAAACCAAAAATTCAGCCTATTTCAATGACAGTCTTAAAAGAAGGATCATTTCTTCAAAACTGCATTGATTGGTATTTAGAAAATATGGTAGAGAAAAGCATTCACTCTTTTTAAGGACTTTTGTTAGAACCAAATTATATGATTTTTTTTTTTTTAAACTCAGGACAATTCTGCCAGCCTCACCCCAGGCCAAAAGCTATTTTCATTAGAGAAAAAAAAAATGTTTTTCATTTCCTCAAATGGTAATATGTGCACCCAAGTAAGCACAAAGTTGAAAGTCAAAAGTTGTGATACAGCTGGCTGCATTAGTTGATCTCTATCTGAATGTTAGGCGCACGATTATTGGAGTTTGCTGTCACAGCAGGGTGGGGAAAGGACGTGGCAGCATCAAAAGGAAATTACATTTGCTAAAAAATATGGGTGAAAATGTCTTCAGCAATTACCACAGGTCATCTCTGCTGCACACAGCAAATGGCAGAAAAAAGGGCTTCCTGTGGGAAGGAGGAAAGAGAAGGGCTGGAACCATGCTATTGTTCTGTGTGGAGTCAAAAAGGACCCCTATTATGCAGGCTTCCAGTAAACAGCAATATTAGTATAATGGGCTGTAATAAATTACTAGTGGTTTTTAAGATTTCTCTTTTTTTTTTGTTCTTTCAGGTCAGCAAAAATGCCATAATCCTTTCTCGCTTTGTGTTGCATGTGCTACCCTTTTAGAGCCACATGATTGCCATTCTATTTCAGCTGGCTGCCTTTAGATTTTTAAATTAGCACTCAATATATTTTAATTCAATTTGAAAACTAATGGATGCCTGAACATATTTAGCCCATCCATTCAAGCATCTTGAAGTGCAATTCTGAAGCAATTTTTCTAATTACAATTTTAATTCTTCATTTTTCTTTCTATCTCTGAAAAAATTAAACTCTGCTCCATTGATGACTAGAGAGCCTTCGGAAGACAATGTAAGAAAGTAGAATATAAATCTTTCTTCCAAAATTTTTCTTTGTGTGCTGTGGTAGAGCAGAAATATGAAGTAATGTTAAATTGAGATAGATTATAAAAATTTTATGTATAATTCACCTTACATTAATCTGTATATTATGAGTACTCTTGGGGTCAAATATTTCCTTCACTAGTGAAAAAACATGAAATAAAAAATGACATAGTTACTCCTCAGACAGGTGTTTCTCTTGTTACCTAGTTCCCAAGGGTTTTCAAGGGGTTAATATATCAGCATTTTGAGGACAAGTTCAGCATCTTTTCCTTTTCAGTAAGCTAAGTCTGTATTTCCTTTGTTACTTGCTTTGTGTTTTGAAAGGCTCTTCCTTCACAGTGGGAGCAAGACGCTTGAAGCCAAAACAGAAAACAAGACACTGCTCTCTGCACAACAATAACAACAACAAGAAAATGTTATTTTCCTAGGTCACCAAGGTTAAATGGCTGCATTGCCTTTTAGTTTAATTAAGTAACATGGGTGGTACTGGGTGGTAGCTCTTTTTATTTTTTGTTTTTGATTGGTCAATTATACACTTCTAGCTCCCATTTGGGGTAATGCATTTGTCATAGAATAGAAGAATCACTAGAATTGTGGTCAGAGACCAGATCTATTTTTTTTTCCTTTGCTGAGTCTGAGGACTGGGCTCATAATCCCACACAGATCAATGGCCCTGTACGTGCTCGTCAAGCACTCTACCACTGAGCGACACACCCAGCCCCACATAGGGACCTCACATGATATTATTCAACAGGCCGCAGGAGAGCACACTTAGTAAAGGATACTTGTTTTGGCCATGTTTTCTGCAGTGCTCACTAATGAACTTTTTGAAGAAAAAAAAAAAAAAAGAAAAACGGGAAGAAGGACAGTGTTGCAAGGATAGAAGACAGATACAAAGACATCTGTGTGCTGGTGGTATACAGTTCCTCATTCTTTTCTCCTTGGTCCTAGACTTATAGCATTTCCATTCAACCTACAGCCCACTTCAGTGCATGCTTATATTAACCATCCTTTCACTTTTGTAAGGATGAACATTTCTGTGACTTGCAAATGAATCACACTGTATTGGCCTGCACCAGGTAGGTGGATGAGCCTCGGCATATATTTCTGTGGCATGACAGATGTGGGGCTGGTCATTTCTATTACCTTTTTCTAGCTTTCTTCTCCTTTCTAAAAACAAATCAATTTATAGACACAAGTAACAACCTACTGTATATTAACCACTAAAGTTGCAGAGGCAAATGATAAATAAGTTCTCTGAAGGTGTACAGAGACTTTGGGGATACTGCCATGTAAGTGACCACAAAATAAGATACATTTTGTGAAATGTTCTGTAGAACATTAGCCCTACAAATTACTGCTGGTTAGAATTCCTGGTGAGAAGAATTTTCAAGTATAGCATGGTGGCACATGCCTGTACAGAGACAAGAGGACTGGTAGAAGTTCAAGGCTAGCCTAGGCTACCTTGTGAGAGTGTGTTTATGGCTAGCCTGAGTTACATAGCAAGACTCTGTCTCCAAAAGAAAAAAAAAATCGCAACTACATAAATTTGAAAGATACATGAAACCACAATCCCTTTTAAGTTTTACACTGCATATTAAAGGCCTCATAAATGGTCCATCTTCCACCAGATATTTCATAACTTACTGGATATGGAAACATTTGCTCCCCATGGGACCTACTGGCAGTAAAACAAGTATTTTTCAGAAATTCCTAGAAGAGCTGTAGCTGTAAGAGAATGAAGGTGGGAGACTTAGATCACCTCTTGAGGGAATGGGAATGGCTTTTCCAGAGATGTAATAATTGGAACTTGGCATTAATGAGGGAATTTACTCTCTCAGGAAGGGGAAAAGGATATTCTGGCAAAATTTACAAACTGTGAAAAGGCAGAGCAATAACAATTAAACTATCGTTTATCTGGCCATAGTAAGCATCCATTGGACTAGAAAGGTAGCATAGAAAAGAATAATAGAAGAAAAAGACCTGAAAATAAAACAAGATGGGGAAATATAAAGGGTTAGGTTAAGACTCTGGGTTTCATGTTATAGTGAAGAACTTCTTCTATGAGAGGTGTACACTTTATTTTAGTTCAATATGACACTAAATATTTTGGAAACAAATGATTTAAGGTCTTTTTTCTCTGCTGAAGTTTTAAACATTTTGCTGATTGCAGAACAGATGTCATGAAGAAATTAAAATGAAAAGATTTAACTTAGACTGAATTTTGTTTCCTTTTTTTCCCCCAAAGTTTATGATATACCGGGACTACCTTTAAATTGGCATATGCTTGATGATAGTCTTTTCCAGTATGAACCATTAAGGATGTTTGCATATTAGTCAGTTCCATTGGATTTCAAAATTATTGAAGTCTTCCCCTATCCTATTTGCCTATTTAAATTCCTCTAAAACTGATTTAGAATTTCATCTCCTCCAGGACTTTACTTCAACCTGTCCTGGCCTTCTCATTTATTTAATGTGCATGTTCTAAGTATCTGTGGTATGTCGGGATCTCTGCTGGGCCCTGGAATCTACTACAAGTCTATGGGGTTAGGATGGGGTTTCCAGTGCTAGTGAGTATTGAGTTTAGTTGAGAGATAGGAGAGCAAATAGAGAGTCCAGCATGAGATCACTATAGGTAAATACCAGGTGCTAGGGGAAGACTCATGTAGAACAACCTACCAAATGTGGGTGTGTCCATCTCTTTGCTTTACAAAGGGTCAAGGAAGGCTTCCTGGAAGAGAAGACATCTCCACCTAAATATAAACAGGAATCATCCACATGTAAGAAAATGAGTGAGAACAAAGCCTTTCTGGGCAAAGAGAAGAAAATACTGCAAAGGCCAGAGTTAAGAGATCTTGAAAATGCATGCAGAGGACAAAGGACTCCTGTGTCATTTAATGTATTTGTGATTTTATCCTCATGTCATTGGGGCATCATTGCAGTAGTTTAAGCAAAGAAGATGATTACATTTTCATGTAAAAGTTACTAATCCAAATTCATATCGGAGAAGGGCTAGGTTGGAACATACAGGGGCTACTATAGAAGTCAAGACTAGAAATCCAGATGACCAGAGCTGAGGTGTGGAGGTCAGATCAGAAGACTGAGTGAGGAGAGAGGGAACAAGGGGCAAAGATAAGATTTGGTGATGGACTAATGGACAGTGAAGGAGTCGAGATTTGAATACATTTTTTACCCTATCATCTTTGTAGCCTCGAGTTCATCGTCTGAAAGCCAAAAAGATCCTTAGAGTTTACTCATCTTTCTTCTTGTTGCTTTTCTTTTATCATCTAAATATAAACCTCAGACAACTTTGTATTCTATGTAGCTCCTTGGAAATCACATAGCCAGAAAGTGCTTAAAAGGAAACAGTGAAGACTTCTGCTTTTCCTTTTTTTGTTAGAGTGGTAAGTGCTCTTTGGCACCCTGGATGTTGAAAAGGTATTTGTCCTTTAGTTATGTTTTAACCAATAGGTATCTAACCAGGTTCTTGAACAGCTCTGCAGCTTCATCTGCATGTTTTAAAAGTAGTTTTGGTTGGGCCAGGGATATAGCTCAGTGGTTCCGGCGCTTGTCTTGCAAGCGCAAGGGCCTGGGGTTTGATCCCCAGTAACCACATAACAATACTGGGTGTGGAGACTCACGCCCAGCAGCAACTAGTACCACATACCACAGTGCCGGGCGTGGTGGCTCACGCCTGTCATCCCAGCACTCAGGAGGCAGAGGCAGGAGGAATGCTGTGATGCGAGTTTGAGGCTGAGCTCAGGGTCAGCCTGAACTACAAAGTGAGATCCTGTCTCAAAAAGCCTAAAAAAAAAAAAAGTAGTTTTGGTTATTCCATGTCCTCTCCCACCTGCCCTATAAGGTCAGCTAATTCCTTTTCTTTGTCTCACTAATGGTTGTTCTTGTGTCTCTGCTAAACTCATCGACAGACTCATTGTACTTTCATCACCTCCATCCGTGAACACAAACTAGATGTGTAGTGTCTGATCTGGACCTTCTACTGTATGAGTGCAGGTGACAGGGGGGCATTTGGTGTCACAAAGCATTGCAGTCCAATTCCTCTGGTCTAAAACAGCAGCTGATCCAGCAGTCTGGGGGCTGGCAGGGTGGGAGAGGGGGCCCTGCCATGTTTTGGGGGCAGGCATTCTCTGTGGCAGTCACTGTGCCAACGACCCAGGGAAGAGGCTCATTTCCACTTCTCAGGTGAACAGATAAATGCTTAGAAATCTTCGCAGCACTCTCAAAGCCATGGTGAAGCAAAAGTGGGACTAAACCTGATGGGAGAGCTTTGTACCTGTTCCTCCCCATTTGCTGCCTTTATTCCTTTAGCTTGGGTGGAGTGAAATCGTGTGGGTGTTTGTACGCCTGAGAGTGTATGTGCAACACTGGAGTGAGGAGAGGGAGCGGGGGTATCTGCAGACCTTGCTTATAGTGCTGGCTTTGTCTCTTACCTGGAGTCTGACCATAAGCAATTCATCCAACTACCGCGGCGGTAGGTAGAGGGGTCGTGTCTGGCTGTGCAGCTGATGCACTGCATAGAAGCCGTGAGCTGAGAGTAGTGGCGAACCTGTGGCACCCAGGCTGCAGTGAGCAGTTTGTATCACTGCTCTAAAAGGTTTAACTTCCTTGGCATAGATCATTAGACCTGAGGCTGGTCTGCATTTGCCCAGAGGTGGCATAAAGTCTAGCGCTGACCTTAACTTGATTTTTATTTTTACTTTCAGACTAGATCAAATCCTGAATGGGGAAGAGTATTATCATTAAAATATGTATGTTGTACAATTATTCACACCCTGTATGTTATATTATAGGAGCTCTGTTATTGCTTTTTTTTTGGTAAAGATATTCTCTGTGTGAAAATACCTGGCAAAAAATTACTGTAGCAAGTATGACGACTACATCCATGAACTCCATAGCTGGAAGCTTGACTCCTGACCACCTCTTGCTTATTTTATGACCACGGGCAGGAAGGAATTCCCCTATCTGTAGAAATGAGAACAATAGTAACACTTATTTTTCAGGCTTGTGCAATCTTTATGTATAAATAGATTGGAACACTCATTAAGGTGAACATTTGATGCCTTGCTCTTAAATGTTCTGCTGCTTCCTTCACAAACAGGAAATAAAGTTGTCCATTTTGACTTTCAATCCTTTGGCTACACTAGCTGATGTTTGGTAATAAATTTTAATTGATTTAAGTAGAAACAAAAAGGATTGGATATTAGATAGCTAAATTCAGGGGTTCATATGATATGACTAAGGGCAGGCTGTTCCGGCAAACTTTTTCTAGAGCAGATTCTTGAGGAGGACTTTTCTATTTCATAGGAACAGTGGTTCCTGTCCTCCTTTTTCATCTTTGACTCCAGCATAAATGTTCTCTCTTGGGGGGTTAAAGAGTCTAACAAAAGTCTCAGTAACTATGTCTGTTGCCATCTAAAAACACAGTGATCCCTGAGTCACACAGGTGGCCCAGGCAGAATGCTTTGATTGGCCGGATTAGAGCAGCTGGCTAGGCTTGGTGCTGGGGATGACCTCTTCAAACAACACTCAGATTGTAGAACGTGTTGTTCCTGTAAGTATAATTAGGGTGTTGTTGCCATGTAAAGCATGCAAAGGTGTCAGGCAGGTGAAGTGACAGGTGTCTGCTGGTTTTCTCCTGCTCTTTCCTTTGCCATTGGTTTTTGGTTATAGTTTAAAGCCTTAATTGGGAAACATATTTTACACCATCGATTGGACAGTAGGGAAAGCAATGGGGAAAACCACGGTTTGAGGTTTTGCCTGTTGTGCATCTTCACCCAAGGAGCTGTGTGATGCATAGATGAGTAGTCATCTTGGTGTTGTGAGACTGAGCTCCACCTTCATGTTCACCTCCAGCTCCATTGTTCTGTATGTTTATGGAATGGTGCCCGTGAAAAGCAACCACTGGCGACTTCTTTTCTTTTTAGTCCAAAAGTGGAGAGTGGCAGATATTGGCTGTGACAAACTTTGGAATATCATAAAACCTAAAGCTTGTCACTTTCAAAACCAGAAAAGGAGCACTGATCTCAGAGACCAACTGGTTTCTTTCTAAATTCTTCTAGAGAAATACACTTTGATACTAAATAGAAATACTATGTTGGGAGAAAGTTGGCTTCTTTTATTCCCATCTTCCCTTCCCACCCCATTGTCTCTGTATAAGGGAATAGAAGAAAAAAGCTAACATTTGACTGGTGATTTTGGAAGACACTTACATCCTGAAGACAGCAGAGCCACTCACCCTGGCTCTCTGAGTGACTGTGTGGAGCAGACCTTCTCCTCCTCCTCCTTCCCTCTTCATACAAGCCAGGGGATTTGGAATGACCTTTGACGATTAGACAAGCAAGAAAAACTCTTCTATTATGCTGAGGCACTATGTCTTTGGTTTAATTTCTCAGCGCAGCCTAATACAACCTTAATGCAAATCATCGCGAATTTGGAACAGGGTGATACTGGTTAGGAGTTGCAACTGCAGCTGCGTGTATGTGCTCATGCTGAGTTCATGTCGTTTTCACTGAATTTTTTGCCAGTTGATTCTACACAACATCCACATTTTCAGCTTCTCTTTAAAAAATGAAGAGCACTTGGTGATTCTCTGGCAAAATGGGAAGAACTGACAATGCTGTGAGTTTGTATCCTGATGAAGCAATTTTCTGGAGCTGAAGAGCAACCCACACTCTCCAGATGTCAAATTCTCAGCCTCACTTCTCTTCTTGGAATGGCTGGCTCCACTCATTGGTTTTCCTTACTTCTGTTCATAGTTGTATTTCAGTCCTGCACTAACCCATTTTTATAACAAAACACCCAAGTCATGTATCTTTTTAAGGGAAATATTGTTCTGTAGCTTCTGTTTTTGCAAGTTGTGTGGTTCCCTTCCCATGTTGGTAAGAGACCATACCTTGTCCTGAGAAATGAAAGGAGGAGAAATGTATTTTGACTCATAGTTGCAGAAGTGTCAGTGCATGATCATCAGAGTCCAAGGCAGAAAGAGCATGGTGGAAGTGACTGGGTAGGGAGACACTTCCCGTGCAACCAGGGAGCAGACTGAGCAGAGGAACTAGAGGGAGATGCTGCACATCCCTGATGAGGGCTGAACAATCCTGCAGTCCAGTCACCTTCCAGAAGCTCAGCTCTGAGTACGTGAAACACTTGGGGCACATTCTTGACCTCAGCCATAACAAGTCAAGGGCACAGTGTTAGCAGTGCCTCAGCTCTGGTGAAGATCCTCTTGGCTGTGTCACAGTGTGGCGGGAGCCTGTATGAGGAAGGATCACATCTCAAAATGGGAAGCTAGAGAGACACTCAGGCTCCAGATCTCTGCGAGGACATCCCAATTAACTCGAGAGGCTCTCAGGAGGTTTTGCTTCAGAGAGGCTCATACCATTGTCACCATAATGACCAAACTTGTGACACATGGTTCTGTAGGAGGCACACTTGAACATTCCTGAACCACAACATATCTGAAAGTGAGCTGCTAGTGCTCAGAAGAAATCAGCCACTGAGGCAGTACCTGTAGCCTCAGGAACCTAGTTAGCTCAGGACTAAATCTGACTGAAGTGTTTTAAAAGTGCTATGCATAAAACAGAATGATCATCAAAGAAAAGTCTGAATGCTTAGAGTCAATTACATTTCAAAGTTTGTCATGAGTCCTTTTCAATAACCCTTTATGTTGGAAAATGGAAAATGTGTGTGATTGTTTCAAAGTTCATGTCTCACCTTACCTAAATTTGAGCAATTTGTTCCATGCTGCAGACAGAACCAGAATCTAGGATTGAGGGCCTTTACTGAGGGAGAATTTCCATCGATGTGATTGCGTTGCAAGGACAGGAGCCAAGCAGCATGCATGGATGCCCATACTTCTCTTCTGTGAGGTCAAATAATGCTCTGTCATGCTGCTCCTGGCACAGAGCTTTAGTTCTTAATTTGAATCCTCTTAACTGTTTGAAGACACAACTATGGAAAAGCCTCAGGAACTCACCACCAAGGAGATCAAGATGAAGGGGAGGGAAGATCTTAAGGGTGCCACTCTCTCCCACTTACCTGCCCCCAGACACCATTTCTTTTGACTCCAATTTGGAACCATTGAAAGAGTGACAGAGGGGAAGATTTTATTCAGACGAACCAACAAGAAGAAAATAATCCTTATGGGCTCTGTCATGTTTGTAGCTATGGTCTCCTGGCCAGAGACCTTCTGATGCCAACGACCACTTAGAATCCCACCTAATCCCAGACTCTCACCTGTTCCCTTGCATAGACCATTCATTAGCAGACCTTGGTCTTTCTAGCCATCCCCTTGTTCTGTGCCACCAGATCACTCGCCAACCCTGCAGTGTTGGCATTCATACTGCAGGTTGTGCTTGTGTGTGCTCCTCACTTATTACCTCTCTTAAATTCAATTAGTGACCTTGTGCAGTGGGAGTTTAGTGCTTTCTCTGTGAGTCAGAAAAAAACAACCCTAGAGCTTGTCTGTGTCCCCGCCTTGGTGTTCTGTGAAGCCTTTACCTCTTCACAATTTAAATTCAGTGCACAATGAGGGTCACAAATCAGTAGATGCTGGAATGCATTATGAAGAAATAAACATTTATCAAATTGCTTTTCAAAAAGGTGCATACTTTAGAAAAAAATACTATAACTGTCACAACAAAATTTGCCACTGACTGACTATTTTATTCCTCTGAGATGGTAGGAGCTAAAGCATGCTGAGTGAATATTGATCAGTTGGATGCAGATAAATGGAATTCTTTCAAATTCTTGAGCTTCTAACTTGTTGCCAATTAAGAACTGAACAACATTTCAATGCCTTCACAGTATTAGTAAGTACCATGAGGTTTGCTGCTGACCAGGTTGCTAGCTTGTCATTGCCAAATTCATGGTCAGTCACTGCAGAAACACATGTTATTGTAGAAGTAGCTGAGAGAGACTTAGTGTTCTGTGCAGAGTTGTGTCCTTCCCTGGAGAGTGTTTTTCTAAACATCAGTTATCGACATCTTTCCTAATACTTACTAAGCTCTTGCTCTGTAGTAAGTACTATACAATCTCTCTCTCTCTTCCTCTATTTATGTCTCTCTCTTTTTCTTTATTGAGTTTATTAGCACATTTTAAGTATACCTTATGATCACATTCCTCATTGAGAATTTGTACCTGTACATAATGTGTCTTGATTCTTACTTTTCCCATTCCTCTTCTCTCTCTTTGATCTTCCTCACTTCCCGATATACATAAGTTTGTTTCTGTTTTTCTTTTCTATCATCATTTTTTCCCCATTCTTTGCTTTCCCTTGTCAAAACCTTTGTGGGAGACCTATTTTTCCCTCCCATTTTTTATATGGAAACTGAAGCTAAGAGATGTTACTTCATTTTCTCTGGAACAACCCAGATTTTGAGAGGCAGTGTTTTTTGTTCAACTTAGTCTAATTCCAAAGCTTTTTCTCATAAACATTACTGTATTCATGTGATTTAAGACATGACATAACACATTTAATATACCTCACATGTAAAGATGTTCAGTAAACTATAAAATGATTATTGAACAGGGATTGTGAAGAAAAAGAAAATTAAAAGAATCATAATAAAATATACCGTGACTGAAACAGTAGAAAACACTTCTAGTGGGGGACTCACCTGCTGAGTAGAGGAGCTGGAGGGAGATTCTGCACATCCCTGATGAGGAGCGAGCACCCTTGTAGTCCTTTCACCTTCCAGAAGCCCACATCTGAGTACATGAAATTTAATTTCAGGCTCTGGGTTAGTAAACATAGACTACATCTATAAGACACTCTCTGAGTACCTAAGTGCTCATGGACTCTTCTTACCTACCAATTTGGAAAATATTTCTTTTTTTTTTTTTTGAAAATATTTCTTAGTTGCAGAAACATTAATTCAGTTGAGGATAAATAATGGGGAACAGAGTCCTGAGGAATGCTTGGCTGAGAACTCGTAAATTCCACAACAATCTTACTCCATTAAAACTTCAGATAATGCAGCTGGAAATGTTTACAATTGAAAACCAGATAAGATGGGAAACTAATAGGACCAAGTCTGTTCCAAATGCTTAAGAATCTTCAGTAAGAAGAAAAAGAACATGATTTGACATCCTTAGTTATTATAAATTCTGTTTACAACATTAAACGTGTCCTAAAGTCTAAATTTAGTAATTTTATCAAGAACCATGAAACATAAGAACTTCTGACAAGTCAGGCATGGAACCATTGAACTACAACCCCAGCCCACTTGCTGTTATTTGAATTTGGAGACTGAGTATGGTTTAAAAGAAAGTGTTTGAGTGTAATGTCAACTTTATTGGATTAAGAAATTCCTGGAAGATTAGTAAAGACATGCCTTCGTGTGTCTGACTGGATTATACAGGTATGGCTTTAGGTACCATACATGGCTTCTTTCCTCTGCCTCCTGGTCACTGTTTCTCTGCTAACTTCCAGGTTGCCATAAGCTAAGACCTTTGATCCACTGTGTTCTTCTGCCATGTGACTCCTACCTTAGAGCTCACTAGGACCGAATTCTTTCAAACTGTGAGCCAAATTAAACCTTTCTTCCTTTAACTTGTGGGCGTCAGTTATTGTGTCTCACTGATGGGAAAGCTGACTGATACAATGGTAGTACTGTTTAGATCTCAAACGTCCCTCTTAGAGTCTCATTGGTTCTGAGGTAGGTCTTTTATCCAGAAGATGACTGGATCATGGGAATAACTATCTTCAGTGCATTTATAGCTGAATGTTTCCTGTTGGAAGTGCTGGATACTGTGGATGTGATCTGGAAGAGTTTATCTGTGTTCCTGGATCCTTCATTCTGTCTCAGCTTGCTGGGCGCCATGGGTTGAGCAAACATTTCTCCATCATACCCTTCGCACACTGCTGTTTTTGCCCTGGAGTCAGCTAAATGTGGACCAAATCCTCTGAAATTATGAGCCAAATAATCCTCTCCTCCTTAAGGTGGATGGTTGAATATTGTTCCCAGTGATGGGAAAGGGATGGATGCAGGTGATATTTGTAACTCAAAGGGAACCCATGACAGTCAGGTCTGTTGATACTCATAGACTTTCCCAGTGAGGTCAGAAACTACAAGCAGACAAGTGAGGAATTCTGGGACGGGGACCTTGCTTTAATTAGGACTTGGTTTAATGTCCTAAGATACATTTGAGTAAAACCCTCCAAACAACTCATTAGTTGGAGATTGGCCTAGGACAGTTGTTTGGAAAACTCCTCCGTTAGTATTTTGAGTGCACTTACATTTTTGGCGTTTGCAATGGCCAGAGGCCTAGAGCATATTTATTGGGTGCAGAATGTCTTTTCATCAGCGAGTGAAACCTGCCTGGCTGCTGAAGTTGGTGCTTTCCCCCTGCAGGCTTTCACACATGGCGTTAATGAGGAAGGAGTTAAGTTGGAATGAGTGAGACCGAAGGAAGGAGAATACAGATTCACAAAGAGTGGCTGTACTTTTCGATTTGAGCTTCTGCTGCCAGATGACTTGGCAGGCACCAGAAACAGCTACTGCAGGACTAGAAAGTTACATGAATACCAGAGGGAAAAAACTGATTTGCTCACTAGGAGGCTCTATTAAGTGAACATCTGTTAACTGTAAAAATCCCATGCACCAAGTGGGAAAATATAATGAAACTCAGAGCTTTTGAGCAAATTAAAATCATAAAATACCAGTGGGCAGGAATCTCTGTGTGTTTACTATTCTAAAATTTACACAGAAACTGAGAGCAAAGCAAAACAAAGCGGAAACACTCGTGATTATTTACTGTGGGCCTGGGTGGAACAGAGTGCTTCTTTGCTTTGGAAGCTGTGTAAGAACTGGCAGAAATGCACTCAGCAAGGAAGTGCAGGAGAAAAGCTCCCCAACCGATAACTGTTGACACAGTGAAAGATTGTAGCTGGACAGAGCTACAAGATAGAGCAGGAGAAAATCAAGACCGGGACTTGGCTTTGTCCTTTGCAGAGTCAGGGTCTGTTTTGGATTTTTGCGTCCAGATGCTCCTGAATTCCTACAGGAGGAAAGGGAAAGAGCAAAGAATGTGTGGTTTTTCCATATGGTGCATGCCTGAGAAAAATGCCTGAGCAATATGGTGTACAGAGGGAATTGTGATTAAAATCCTAGCCCTACTTGGTGGATTGAATACAAAGGACAATGCTTGGGCAACTGTGATGGTGGGACTTTGTGCATGCTCACAGTTTGTGGATATTCTGTTAGGCGCATTTTTTTTCTTTTATTGGTGTTGTTTTGAATTGTAACTATCCTAGATGGGGCAACAAGAGAAAGGCCCAGGTTAACTAGAAAGAAGCAATCTATGTTGAAGACAGGGCGAGGTCAGTTTAATTTCAATACTACATAAATCCCTGTAGCCCCTTGGGCATTTGTTATATTAATGGCCTCGAACGGTTAAGCAGTGGCATTGGAGTTATTTAATCTTGTGATTATCTCTGCTGATTTCCTATGGGAGCAAAGGAGGGGTAGGGAGTTAACAAGGGAATGTGAAGCATAACAAAAGAGTCAAAGGTACTTAGCACATGAGGGAAATTTTGATTATTGTTAGGTACATACAAATGGGATGGGCTTCTGGAAAGATGTGTTCTGCCCCATGTTTTGCTGAGCTCTAATTGGAGACCTCACTTCCCTAATTGTGCCAGGAGGTCTAGCTACTGCAGTTAAGATGGAAGCTGTATATCAGGGGGCAGAGGGTAAAGCTTTTAAATAAGGCTTCTTTCTCAAATGCCTAAGCAAGAAATTGGAGCGGAAATATACTGTAGAGCTAAAAAGTCTTAAAGTGCCTCTTAAATCTTTACTACAATTACCATAATATGGAATAATAGAGCCAATACTATTTTTAAAAGCTTTTGAAGGTTGCAAGTAGCAGCCATAAATTGTGGGTTGCAAAAAATCTGAAACTGTAGTTTTTCAGAAGCTTTTTATTTTAATGAAAGAGAAAAGATTTTAATAAAGCCAGAGAGAACTAATCTGGGACATATTAGCTCTAGAAGTACAAAGGAGTCTAAATGATTGGCAAGCATGTACTTATTTAAAAAAATTCCTCTTTTCTGCCATACTGTTGGAAACTTAGGTGGGTTTGATTTACTGAGTTAACAATAGGGGAGTAGCTAATTGTGACAATGTGAAATAGTTTGATATTGGCGGAGATGTACGCAGTGTGGAGAAAAGAAGGGAGATACTCTGGCTCCTCTTCTGAAATGAAAAGGTAATGTGCCATTAGGATACTTTGTTGGAAAGGAAGACTCAGTACCAATGGCCTGATTGGCCTAGACAAAATTGTTTTCACATCCATTGTCATTTGTCATGAGTGGAAATTATGAATAGAACTTGTAGTTATGATGGAATGCTTCTTCTCATGTACTTCCAACTTCTCCTTTTCCCTGCTCATTTTTATGAGTAGAAGTACCTTTTTAGCACCCCAAAGTTTTTACCTCTCCTTACACCTTTTGTATTTGTGGCCAGTGATTAATGTTTGATCAGTGGTTAATCTCTAAACTAAAAGTCAGTAGTAATTTGATGGTCAAGAAGAACAGTGTCACTTGTGGTAGGTAGATCTGTTAACAAAGGTTGGCAGATGAAGTCCTCAATGGTTTAAATATAGAAGACTTATCAGTTCAGTTTTCTACATGCACAGAAGTAGGGCATTGTGGTTTGTGAGTTTTTGTTTTTGTTATCCTCCATTCTTTCTTTGTTTTTCTCCTTCTTTCATTCCAAAATGTTAAGCAAAGGCTTTATGAAGGAGTGATATGATAGGAGGTCCAGGGTAAGGGAGGAGGATGACATACAGGTGATTCAGAGGGCCTAAAAGTAGAGGAGAGGGTGAGGCACATCCATTTGGATTGTCCCGGATGGTGGTAAGATGGTATTAATTTGCCTAAAAAAGTGGTGTCTAAGATCAGATTTTTGGATGAGTTGAATTAGAAATGAAAAGAAGAGAGAATGAATACGGAGAAAAGATAGAATAATATTTTATGTGTAAGGTAGGGAGATGTTTTTAAATTTGAGATGAATAGATGAATGGTAGACAATGATGGAGGTACCTGGTCTCCAGAATATATTAATAAAGTATTTTCTAAGGCTGTTTAATGACTAGACTACATGGTCAGTGGTTTGGTTTTGGAGAATAAACATACTAGCCACAGTCCTAATAGTTTTCATCTAGTTTCTGCCTTTGCCATATTTATTCATGGAGTTAATACACATATGTCTGTATCTTTTCCTCATGTTATTGTTCAGTCATTTAATTTTCCTACAATTTTTTCAAGAATAATGAAAATGACATCTTTATAAAGCTTTTCTATATATTCTGTGGGATATAAATATTATTTATTCTTTCATGATGGACTTTTTTTTTTTTTTTGAGACAGGTTCTTGCTTTGTAGTTCAGGCTGGCCCTGAGCTCAGCCTGGAACTCACAGCAATCCTCCTGCCTCTGCCTCCCAAGTGCTGGGATTACAAACATGAGCCACCATGCCCAGCACTGTAGTATGTGGTTCTGATTGCTGGTGGGTGTGAGTCTCCACACCTGGCATTGTTGTATGTGGTTACCGGGGACTGAACCTGGGCCCTTGTACTTGCAAGGCAGGCACCAGAACCACTGAGCTAAATCCCTGGCCCCTCATTATGAACTTTTGATAGATGGAGGTCCAGAAGTTCATTTGTGCCTTGATTCTCCTATGTTCTTAGTACCATTATCTTTGTCTCCTTAGATGATTCTAATTGCCTTGAAAAAAGACAGTCTGATTTCTAATTTCTTTCTAAATTTTTGGAATGACCTGATACAGAAATGAAGTCTAGAAAATGCTTAAATGCATGAAAAAAAAAAAAAAAAGCTGACTAGATCTCATTCAGGGATTTTGTAGTATAAGGAGAATCACTGCTCCCCTTGTTTTCTGTAGCTTCTGTTAATTTCATGCTATTATATTTTTAAAAGCAGAGTAGTGCTTCATTCATCTGGCACATATTTATTGAACATCTGCTGTATGTCGGTACTGAGAAACAGAGATAAATAAGATATGGTCTTTGGTCTCCAAGGACCTATATTTAAGCAAGGGAAGAGAGAGGCATTTAAAACATGATATGTGTAATGAGATAGATAGGCAGTAAAGGAGATGCATAGAAAGTGTGTTTTCAGAATACAATGAAGGAAAATATTAATGGTGTCAGGGAAAGACATCAAGAGATAAATGGATATTGTGAATCACTATTTCTGGATTATACCTTCCTTCATGTATTTTAAAGGAAAGAACAAATAGTATTCTACATTTTAAACTTAATTTTACATATTCTAGTCTCTACTTTAAATTGCTTTTTTTCCCTGTTGATAGTAAGAAATTATGTAGAGAATGTAAATATAGAAAATATTAATGACATTAAATATTATTGTAATTCTACTGGTTCAAAATATTTCCCTTTGTTTGGATTATGTGTGTGTATTCACTCTCTCCTGTTTACATGTATATGAAAATAGTCCTCTACATTAAAACAATAATTTGCCATCTCACTACATTTTATGTCCTTCACTCCCTTTTAGTTTTATAACACAAATGGAATGTCTATGTATGAAGGGAATATGAGTATCATTCTATAAACTTCGAATACTGGAAAAACATTAAATTTTCAGTTTCACTTTCTTTAAAATTTTAAAGTGTGTACATTATAAATAAAAACTAACTCCACTGAATCTTACATATCTTTCTCTTTAGCTATAATAAATTCAATGAGTGTTCATTCTGGCTTCATTTGTATCTGTAATAATTTTTATTTCTTTCCCAGATCTCTTGGTACTCTAAACATTTTAGTATGGGTTCCTGATATTCTAATATGTCAAATATTCAGTTATAAAATTTTTGAAGAGTTACTCTGGCAAAATAGAGTCAAACATAATAAAATCTGTATATTGAATTAGATTGATATGTTCTATAGGTCTCCTTTTTTTCTTCTTACAATTTATTTGATAAAGAAAGATTTTTTTTTAGGGGTAGTGTTTCCTTCATTTTGGAGTCTGCTGATTGTGATCTCTTGTTTAATTTAATATATGGCTTCATACTACATAGCTCTAATGAACTTATACATGCATCTAGAAGTTTGGTCTAATTTTAAGTTTTTGGCAGAAATACATACTAGACTATTTTGTGTACTTTTATCAGGAGACAAATTATCTAAGTTGTCTGTTAGTCTTAGCAACTTAGAAAATCATTGGTTAGTTCTATTATTTAGGGCAAATTACGGATTTGTTAAACAACTATAAACATTACTTTAACAGTGTTATTCCATTGTCTTTTGGATTGCATAGTTTTTGGTGAAAAGTCTGATAACTCTTACTTTTTCTTTTTAATATGCATAAACTTGCCTTTAAATCTGACCCCTTTTATGATTTCCTCTCTAGAACTGATTCTTTTAGCAAGTTGATTATTATGTACAGAAATATACTGTTATTTGTGTCTGTTCTGGTTGAGGTTTATTGATCTTTTTGGATTTGTGAGTTGGGAGATTTTAGAAAATTTTTAACCATTATTTCTTCAAAATATTTTTCCATGCTCCCTATTCTTCTGCTTGATATTTTCCTATAATTTACTATTATTCTACTTTTTAAACTTTTCAGTCTATGCTTTAATTTGTTTTTTTAAATTTTGTAAATCGTTTATTTTGCAGGGTATAGTCTACTGCCAAATATTGCAGTGAAATTTTTATTGCAAATATTTTTATGTCTAGAAGTTCCATTTGAGTCTTGTATCATCTATTTCTCCTTTCAATGTGCTTACAGTTTCTTTCAAATATTTGAACATAATTATATTAGCTGACCTACCATATGTTTTTAATAGTTCCATTATCTGTGTTATTGCTGAGAGTTTTAAAAACTGATTTCCCCTTTTTATTGAGTGACCTCATGGCTGGGACCAGATGAGTTTTCTATCTGATCTTCCATGGGGATGTAAGCTCTATGATGAGGGACTTCATCCATCTTAATTCACTGCTATACTTTCAACACCTGGAACAGGATTTATCTCACTATCCCCTCTCAATCGCTTGCAGAGATAGTGTTGAAAATCCAGTGTAAGTTCCGTAAGTGAGTAAAAACTGAGATGTGTATATATATTAAATAAGGACTCTGATTAAGATTAAGATTAAGATTAAGGTACTTAATCTTCTTGCTTATCTGAGAAGACTTCCCTTTTGTTTTCCTGTTAATATCTCCCTCTTCCTCCCTTACTACACCAAGCGTGATCTCTGCAATGATCGATCATCTATTGAAAGCAATCTAGACTTGAGATTCTTTTGCATTTCGTCCTTAAAAATACCTATGCCGAGGAAGCAGATAGATCCTGGCCATCTATTTAAAACTGGGGAAAAGTGAAGGAAACACAGAAACCTTTTCAAATGACCTTTTCTAAAAAGTATTCTGATGTGCATATACAGGGAGACATGTGCAGAGACACATAGACATATGACCTGTTGAGTTCTTTAGCTGAGAGTTCCAAAAGTGGGATTATAAGATAAAAGTTATAAACTTCTAAATGTTCTTATAGGATCTTACCAAATTGTCAGTATATGTACCACATAGGGACTCAACATAAAAGAAAACTGTAGTCCAATTTTCTTACACACAAAAATATTCAACAAGATACTCCTGACAGAATATGACAGATCATTAAAAAGATCATACCAAGGATGCAAGGATGGTTCAATATATGTAAATCAGTATATGTAATATACCACATGAACAGAAGTATTAAGGTTAAAAATTACACAATCTTTTCAATAAATGCAGGAAAAGGTTTTGCCAAAATCCATCACCCATTTACAATAAACCCTGACAAAAATAAGAATAGAAGGACCTTACCTTAAACTGGTAAAAGTCATTTATGACAAACTGTCAACATCCTACCAAATGGAGAATTCTTCTAAAATTAGGAACAGGCCAAGAGTGTCTTCTCTCACTCCCTTTGTTCAATACAGTGTTTGGGATTTTAGTCAGAGAAATGTATGAGAGAAATAAAATGTATTTGAGTAAAAAAGGAAAAGTCAAAACATCCTTTTTGTAGGTGATATTATCCTTTATGCAGAAGATCCAAAAAATTCTATCTGAACATTCTTAGAGGTAATAAATTCAGTCCAGTGGCAGGATACAAAATAAAGTTGAGGCATAGATCAGAAAGCATTACAGGAAATGCAGCAAAGAAGTCTCATTTCTTCAATTACTAGATAAATCCATTGCAGCCTTAATAATTTATTGTTTTATTCCAAAATCCTGAAAAGAGTGTGCTAAACTTAGGTATAGGAGCATATCATCATCTGTAGAAATACTGCACATAACAGGCAGAAGGAAAAGAAGTCCAAGACCAGACTTATGAAGAGATACTAGTAATACATTATTTTTCATGATCGAATATTTTATTTATCTTGGACTACAGCATAGTATTTTATCTTACATTGTCATAGAGGAGGTCTAAAATGTAGACTTTTTCCTATAAAAGAAAAATGTTTAACTCATGTTTTAATTGTCCAGTTGCGTTTAGTACTGCAACTAAAATCAACAAATATCTTGATGGTACGTAAACTGTTCTTGACAAGTCAGTGTTTTATGCTGTAGTGTAGTAATTGAAGTTTTCTACAGCAGTGGCAATGGAAGGCAGGCAGTGAGGCTAATGTTGTGGGAAATGAATCTCTCTTTCAAGATCATTATATGTATCCATTGGTGATTTGTGTCCGTCCAACTTGGGTCAATAAGGTACCTGTTACTATTCATATTACAACATCTAGCACAGAATTAGACAGAGCTGGTTTTATATGTTCTTAATACCTGCAATAGATTAATAATGACCATTTTTAGTTCTCTGGGGAATAAAGACTGTGCTCGTAAGAGAGCCAGTGACCTGTGATTTTTTACCCTATATATTTCTTCATGTTATTCATTTTTCTTTTTTTTTTTTTTTAAATTATCTTTATTGGTACATTAAATATACACATCATGATTGCACTCCATAATGGGGATTTGTACCAGTATAAGACACAACTTAATTCTCATTTTTTCCCATAGCCCCACCCACCCTACCTCCCCCCATATATATAAAATTTGTTTCCTTACTTTTTTGTTACAATCTCAACATTGTCCCCTTTCACCTTATATGTTATTCATTTTTCACACAACACCATTCTTTAATCAATTCTGCATCCATCCTTCAAGCTACTGGATGAGAATTATTACAATTATAATACTGGTTCAATTAAAATGCATTCTGTACTTTTTTGGGTACTTTTTAAAACTTGTAATTACATTTCTATTTATTTGTTGATCTGCTCTTTTGTCTCCTAGATTAGATTACCATACAGAATATGTCACAGTTTTGCTTTCTATCAAATAAGTATTTGTGCCTGTGTCAGGACTAGCACAAAACAGGTGCTCTGGAAGTATGTGTCAGTGAATAGAACTTACACGACCCTGAAACTATTATGAATCCTTCATTACAGAGTCAAAAAATAATATTTTCCTTTTTTGTTCTCCAAGGCCTGTACTGTATACAGAGCAGGTACTCAATGCCTTTTGAATTACAATAACATTTGATAAGTGACTCAGGCTTTGTTGTGGTTTGTTTTTTGTTTTACAGTTAGATTAGACCCTGTGGTGAAGACGAAGTAGAGTTTTGATTGCTAGTGTTGTATAGTTGAGATGGAAAGTTACTTGGAAGGTTGCCTGATGCTGAACATCAACACTTCAGTCATTCACTTACCAAAGTCATGTCTGTGTATGCTACTTCACAGAAAGTGAAAATTGCTTATGACTGTACCCAGTAGAGTGATACACCATCCGAGCTCATTTGCAGCACTTTAAACAAACTCTGGAGCCCAATGTTACAACTGTTTTCTTCTTTTTGATCTTACCTCATTAGGGGAAGAGGGTGAGGGTGGTATAATGTGTTGAAATCTGTCAATATTTTGTGTCTCTCATTCATTACAGCCTTCAGATCCTCTTTTCTGCAGCTCCATTTACCAGGGAGGGTGAGGAGAAAAACACTGAACAGGTGTTCTTGAGTTGAAAAACAGTCATTTCAAGCAACTCACATGGGAAGGACTTGGACATTTCAGATTCCAAAGTTGTCACTAGGAGATAAATTTGGATTATACATTTGCTGCTCAAAAACAGACTTTCTTTAACATGAATCTCTGCACTGCACAGGCCCCTTGATTCTCTGAGGGCTGACATGCTTCCTGAAGCAATTGTACTGCACAGAGATGGAGAATATATTCCCAGATATTTTTCAGTTGTTCCCATGTGAGCCAGAGTAATAGTATGCTGAGCAGCTAAGATGGAATTCCAGTGTTCACTACGGTGAAAGATATTTGTGAAAGAATTATTAGTACATGAGAAAAATATCTATGGTAAATATAGTCATTTATTCAAATGTTTTCTTCCAACTTTGAAATATGTTCATAATAAAACATACCAATAAATTAAGAGATGATAACGTCCGTAGAATCTGTATAATCATTCTCTTTTTTCTCCTTAGATTCCCCTACGAACTGCCAGATGTTGTGGCACAGCTCAGAAGAGACAGGCAGAAAAAACACAAGCTCACGGCCAGTCTCACCAACTTAGGGAGACCCTGCTTCAAAAATAAAAATAAAAAGGGATGAGGATACAGTTCAGTGGAAGAGCACTTGACTAGCATGTGTAGGACACTGGCTTCCATCCTAGTACAGCTAAGAAACAACGAAACAAAACAAAAAACTAAACTAAATTCTCCATGCACTTTTTTGCCATACAGATTTTTACAATTCAGCATAAGGGCTAGGGATTTATCTCAGTGTCACTGTGCTCACCTTGCAAGCACAAGGGCCTGAGTGTGATCCCCAGTGCTAACAAGCAAACAAACAATAAAAAATCATCCTATATCTCTTGCGAGTATGGACATTTCCAAAAATTATTACAATGTCATTATCATTCCTAAGAATATAAAAATAATTTAAGAAATAGGTGGATGTTTAAATCCTCTTCAGATTTTTTCAAAGGTGTCTTTTTTTTGAACCTCCATGTGATGATCTATTCAAGGATTCTAAAAATTGTTTTGCTTTTGGTTTCTTAACTTGGAATAATCCTGTTTTCTCTATGGATTTGATATTTTTAAGATTTCATGTCAATAATTATTATGGTTTATATCTAAAATGTTCTCCCATCTTAGGTGTTCATGAGGGGCTTTTGGAGGGTGACTAAATGGTGAGGGTGTCATGTGATCAGAGGATTAGTCCACTGATGAGTTCACGGGGGAAGGTGCTGTGAGGAAGTGAGGGTTGGAAGGCATTCATCCCGGAGGATGTGACCTGGAAGTGTGTATTTTATTTTATTTATTTATTTATTTTTGAGACAGGGTCTCACTTTGCAGTTCAGGCTGGCCCTGAGCTCAGCCTCAAACTCATATCACAGCAATCCTTCTGCCTCTGTCTCCTGAGTGCTGGGATTACAGGCGTGAGCCACCACACCCGACAGTGTGGTGTGTGGTACTGACTGCTGCTGGGCATGAGTCTCCACACCCAGTATTGTTTGTGGTTACCAGGGGATTGAACCTGGGCCTTTGTGCTTGCAAGACAGGCACCGGAACCACCGACCTAAATCCCGGCCCTGCAAATGTGTATTCTTATCCTCAGTTCCTTACTCTTCTCTCTGTTTGCTCTTTGCTGTGGATTGAGCAACTTTACTCTGCGAGGCTTTGCCACCAGACCATTCTCCTTTGGAACCTGCTGGCCATGGGTAAACACTGAAACTATGAACCAAAACAAACTGCTCTTTTAATTTGATTGTGTGGGGTATTTTATCTCAGCTAAGGGGAGACTAACTAGTATAGTTACCATGTGCAGTCACTTAATCTTTAATTTTCTTGGTTGTTTTCTTTATCATTTAATGTGCACATCTATCCCCTGAAAATCCTGGGATTTAGAT